>JAGDQP010010580.1:0-37489 GCA_022664845.1 Lepisma saccharinum | reverse complement strand
GTATCCCACTTTCTAAACTCATTCCCACTTTCTCCTACTGTTTTCTGCACTGTATCCCACTTTCTCCTATTGTTTTCTATACTGTATCCCACTTTCTCTAACTTGCTATACTGTTTCCCACTTTCTCCTACTGTTTTCTGTACTGTATCCCACTTTCTCCTACTGTTTTCTATACTGTACCTCACGTTTTCTGACTGCGTTTCCTATACTAAATCCCACTTCCTCTGACTGCGTTTCCTGTATTGTACCCCAATCTTCTGAGTGAATTTCCTTTTGTAACTCCCAGTTTTTATAATTATTATTATTATTATTTAGTGTACCCAGCTTAATTTTCAACACAAAACATCCTTACCAAAACCCACTTCCCATCAGTATTTGCGCACGTGCAGTACGACATCAATTGCTTTTGATGTGGACGTCCGTCATTTTGTTTCTTCTGTCTTTTCCAATTATTCACTCGTATATTCAGTGAACTGTTTTTCTATCGTCTACTGAAGATGGAGTAAGGTCGAAATTTATAGCGAAAGTATTTTATGCTCGTGATCTTCCTCAAGAAACTACGTAAGTACAATTAGTTTCATCTCTATTCAAATTTCACCTATTATATTTTCCAACAGAAACTTCCATTTCGTACTCCCTCAATTAATACTAATTATTTTATTTAAAAAGGGTCTTAATACTGTGTAATGAAAACTGTTAAACAAAAAAATTCTTGTATGATTGAGTCATGTGATTGTAAAGATAAACATGTATTACGATAAAACTTTGTGAAGGATCATGTAACAAGATAATGAACACCAAATATTAACAGTCGGTGTATGATCACCTAATTGGAAGACTCTCAAAGGCTTATTAACTCAGATAATGTCCACATCATAAAAAGGAAATTAGAAACAAGGAATCAAGTTATAAAAACCACCCTGCGAGATATCCTTTCTGATCACCTTCTCTTCGATGATGAGGGTAGTGAAGAACTCGATATTCTGTATACAGGGTAGTGTTGGTAGCCGAGAGGTTAGAGCGCTCGCATTCTGTGCGCGTGGTCACGCGTTCAAATCCCACCAGGGTCCATTGAACGGAGTGGTTCGGAGTCCACTTTTACCAAATACTGTAGGTTCCGTCCTTAGAAGTTCACACCAGTTCGTTTAGGACGTTAATAATTCACTCGCAGGGTAGTGTCAATTTTTATATAACTATCCACAGAAGCAAGTTCTCTAATTAGAACTATTCCACTGCAATGCAAGTCAAATCCTCTCTGGACCTCCATCCAAGCTTTCTTAGACTTTACTTCTTCTTGGCGGTAAAGTGCGAGCCCAAACTTTATTAGATCCACTTTACAATACAAGAAAATGGAGTCAATTTCACACATATTTCCATTATTCTGGCCACCCACTGTAGCTGTCAGGACAAAACAGCTCAGAAATGCTTGTTTATTGGTGTTATAAGGATTGCATAATCATAAGGATGATGAAGCTCCCCTTTTCACCAGGATAGTAAAGCTGTAACGTAATGTAGAAGGGCTTGTGATGAATAGATATTTTATAATTGTAACCAAATGGTTTCCTCATTGTTTTGTACAAAGATATTACATGATTGTTACACTTATTCTTGCAACGTTTTCTGTTATTCATTGTTTCCTTACAATGAAGTTAAATAAATAAACAAAGACATCATTTAATGTTACTATAGTACATTCTTAACACATGTAATATAATTCTATTGTTGTCACTAAGATACTATAAGCGTACAAAACTCGGTGAGGAAATAATAATTGCTCTCTAAATGTTATCATAGTATAATGGACCAACATGAAAACTGAATCGTTGTACTTCATCTTTTAGGATGAACACGGACAAAGCATGCTGCACTTTGCAGCTGCCCGGAGTCATGGACGAAACGCTCTCTTCCAGCTGATGCAAGATACAGGAGTAAACATTGGCTACAGAGATGAGCTTTACAGAACTGCCCGTGATGTTGCTACTGAAGCCAGTATACTCGAAAATGTACGAGACATCGATAAGTTTGTACTATTTTTAGCAGCCAGAGGTAAGCTGAAAGTCTAATTTATATCAGGTAGTAACTATTTATCTTGAATTTCCACATAGAAAATTATTTTAAATTTTGTTAAACCTAAACTTTCTTCTATATCTAATATGTCAAAACGAAAACGAATAACACATCCACTCAGGAAAACTGTGAATTAGTGTATCCACAGAGCTGTTTTTTTTTTTCACACTATTTACTAATATTCGATAGATTTTTCTCTACTAACAGACTAACACAAACGTACACTTTTTTCAATAAGCATGTGTTGAGTCATCGCAAAAAAATAAACGCAATAATTTTAAATATATGTCTGGTGTTGAATTACCTAATTGCCTCGTCTTATTTCTACAACCATCTTTCTTCTATTCCCAGACAGAAAAAAAATATAGCTCTTCCATTGAGACAGAAAACGAAAAATTGTGCATTTAACTTGCCATGGCAAATGTGAAAATATTCTTAAGTTTGCAGCCACGTTCCTAATTACCGCCTTGAAAATATGCAGTAAACTTCCTATGTAACACACGGCAACTTTCCACAATATATCTAGCTCTGCTTAAGCAAATCCTGGTAATATTTTTTCGTAACTAATATGGAACATGGAGTCAACCTTGGCGCTTTTGTAGAAGAGAAATATTTCCTGTCTTGGAAGTGATTTTAAACACGGCATCTCAAATCGTCTTACGCCAACCAATCACAGAATATCCCAACCATGGAGTAACAAGATCAAAAGTTTATACACTAATAGCCTAGATTCTTCAGAAGTTTATGAAATTACTTACAAATCCGATAACACGTACATTGGTACGACGAAAGATTTTTAAACCAGAGACAAAGAACACATCAGATATGTCAAAACTTTTCATTCGGTTTCGAATTGGTCTAAACACTTACATGACCACAAACAGCATAATCTCATCCCATATTATCCATATGTCGTGATTCACATTCCGACAGAACTATCACAGAATCTTGCTTTACCGTCGAGTGTCTCTAGCACAGTTGCCAGGTTTAGCAAGCAAAAGATTTTGGGAAAGATCCCAGCGCCCGCTCATTCTGACTGAGGTTTTCCAGGGGACCAGATACACCTGGCAAATGTCGGGATGGTACCTAATAACTAGGACCTGGCCGACTACCTTCCAAAATTCTCTCCCGGACTGAGGATAGATTTCAAATTCATATTTTTGCTTTATTGTAAGAAAAAATCCCGCCCTTAATGGCATTAGAGAAACTTAAATAAAACATGGTTTGCTTTGTCAGATCTTGAAATATGAAAACAACATACCATCCTGATTGAGATTTATCCAGGGATTTTCCCTAGAAATACTGGTAAATGCCGGGACGGCACCTTTAACATAGGCCCTGGCCGACACTTGTCCGAATCCTTTTTCCTCCCCTATCCCGGCACGAACCTTAAATGCCTAAAGGCCATAAATAAAATTCAAAATGAAAACAACATGAAGCACAAATTCATGGAACAAGACAGCAATTATCAGGTCTGAGTCAAAGTTCCTAAATGCCATGAATAAATTCAAATCCCAAGTAAAAACAACTTATCACAATAAAATTAGTCTCTTTCCCACTTTAGCGTGCCTAGTTACACTACTCTTAAGCAGTTACAAAAACACATTCAGAATTGTCTTCTAAACATATTCTTTCCTCTTCCCTTCATTTTTCTTATAATCTTTTATGTTAAGTTCCAAAATAAGAATAATGGAACAAGAAGATGAAATATTGAATCTGACGTAATTGTTCTTATCACAAAACAATGGAGGCAAAAAAAACGCTCATGTTTTGAATTGCACAGCCGCCTTGAAGTGTACCATGGCAATACCCAGAAACAAAATTTAAAACTGACTATTATGAACATGATTAACATTATAAATATATTTCTGGTCATAGATGAAGGCATTGCAAATCTCTCTACAATATTAAAATGAACTGCAATGGTAGATATGTTGAGTGACAAACTGGGGTTAGGGACAGGGGACCGAGCATGAACTATCACGGACTGATTCCATTTCAAATCGTCCAGGGTGGTCCACACGACTGTCTCAGATTTCATTCACATTTTCTATATGAGATCTACGTTCAAAATTATTAGACTCATATTTTTTTCTTTTTACCCAAAAAAAATTTTCCTTCAATTTATAGCCTTTCAAAATGGCCGGCCTCAGAACGAGTAGTTCGAAAAAGGAAAAATTAGGTCAAATTTAAAAGTTTATTATGGAGAAACTAATGTATTTAGTAGCATAAGCTGAATGGTAGGAAGAAAACAAAGTAGTGTGCTTCAGTGAAGGGTAAAAATTCCCCTATTGCTCCAATAGGAATCGCGTAATTAACTCGCAATGTTGCCAACTTTTGAGATTTTTTTTCAAAGTTTGGATCATTTTTTTTTTCGGTACCCATGAGTCATATGATCTGCTTCAGCCATCACCATCACCTCTATAAGGTCTGTTAAAACTGTAAAGGATTTTAGTTTCTGATCATTACGTCTCATTACAGCGTCATGAAAAGCTGAAAAATTCATTAAGTCGCCATGTTTGGACGCCATTTTCTCAAAAAAACCACCTTTAAAAATCTGATTTTTTTACTAGTATTCGAGAAGTGCCTGAACATTAATATCCTTTTTACCGTTTGTGCGTTCCGAGCCCCTAACCTTTGCAATTAATTATTGAAATTTCGATTTTTGTACTCGGGGACATTATGATTTTCTGGTGGTTAGAGTGGATTTTAGATCCTATATACAAACTTGGCACCCGTAACACGAAAATGCGCACTAACAAAAACTGTATTGAAAAAAATGGTTATGTTTCGAACAGTGGTTCTCAACTGTGTGGTCCGTGAAAATTTTCTAAATTTTGTGGAAAATTAGCGATTATAATGTGAAAGTTAAGACACCGAAGCCTTATGTGATTAATATCTGGCGGAGCTACAGGCTGCAGAAATTAACTTGATATTTCCAATACCACTAACAGCACAGATGATGTGGCATGCTATGTATTGAGGAGCGTTTTTTCAAAACTCGATAAATACATCGAAGTTATTTTTACAGAAGACTCCTTATTTTCTCTAATAACAAGGGCCCAAATCTTACAAATCCGGGAATGATACTCGGGTAGATAAACTAATACTCTAATGAAAAAATGTGGATCATAATTGTAAGCTTGGGCCCTTCTTATTAAAGAAAGTACGGAGGCTTCTGTAAAAATAACTTCTATGCGTTTATCGACTTAAAAAAAAAAAAAAACTCAATTGTCTACTGGGTCCTCAAAAGAAAGACTCCCAGAAATTCTCTGAAGTAAATGTGGGTTGAAATTAGCATGAATACGGCGATATTCCAAACAGTAACAATAATTCGTTTGCGCTAAGTCGATATCTCAAGTAGGTTCCATATACTGAACGATTTTGTAAACAAATGTGTGATTCCATAAGAATCTGCAGTACGATTTGTTATCAAGGAGATTGAGTGTCATTGCCTGGTTGGATAGTGGTGATGACGTAAGCCGTGGTATTCATGCAGAAAATCGTGTTATTCATGCTCATTTCGACCTACACTTCAGACAATTTCTGGAAATCAGTTATTTCCTTTGAGGAATGCCTGAACCCACCGCAACAATTTTGTATTATGCATTTTTGGATAAAGCAGGTTTGAAGTCTTTTGAAAACAGCACGACACATCAGCTTCACTGTTACTGGTATCTGAAATGTGAACTTCTATAGTGTTTTTTTCCACAACCATTAGCTCTGAAACGCGGCGGAATTTCCACCCAGGTGACTACGACTTTTGCCCCCTTAGTTTTGAATGCACTATCATCCTTCGAAGTTTGTCGATGCATTACGTTACCACCCTGTATATGAGAGGTCAGAAAATTTTAACTTTTTATCTTCAGGTGATAAAAAAATCCACGTAAACCTTGAAATACGTGGAAACTAAAACTATCACGACTAGAACGTAAGATTCAAGGATAAATCATACTTGTTTTACTTCTTTCTTCCGCAACTTTCCGCCCGTCCCAATAAACGTTGTTTTATTTGTGTCTTTTATCAGCCAACGAAATTCAGTTAGTTTGAATATAACATCCTAGCAAACATGACACTTTTATCTGCTTTTACGAAAAAAAAAAAAAAAAAAGCTTTTATTTTATTTTTTCTCTATGATTCTAATCATGCAAACAGCTTCAATACTTGATATTTCACATTTCTTTCTCAACTGAAGCCTACATTTGTGGACTTCGAGCGCTATTAATATTATAGCCTAATATTTGATTGGCTTGTATATAACATTAAAAATGCCCAGGTGTGTTGTTTCTTTTATGTTAAATCCACATCCAATTTAATATTTTTATTTCAGGTGAAACAGCAAAACTTGAAGAGCTTTTGTTAGAAGGCTATGATCATATAATTGATATAGAAGATGACCATGGAAACAACATCGTCAAACTGGCTGAAGAAAGAGGACACGAAGCAACAGCTAAACTTTTAGATTCAATTCCTACATTTGAGGTAAAAAATACTGTTTACTCGCTCACTTTCTTCTAGCTTTCGAAGTACTTTGTAACGTTTACGGTACTACATAATAAAACATGATTTGCCTACAAATACTACATAGAGATATGTGTACACTCACAAAATTGTACAGCACACGTTCATTTTAAGTCTATTTCGAATCCTGGTTAAGTGTTGTCATACTGTACAATTTGTTGGACTTGAAAACCGTACCTAACCAGCCATTTTTTATGAATTTGACTGTCCACTCTAAGAAAATAATATTCAAATGATACCGTTCTGCAAAGGAAAAAAAAAGTATTTGCTTTCGGTTTGTCTGTTTACAAGAAAGTATCGTTTAAAATTAGCGATATGTCTAACTGAAGCACAAGATACGCAAACACGTGAGAGAAATTCACAAATGCATAATTAGAAAAACCTATCTTGACATGTTGCTAAAGTACTCCTCACATTTTATTCGATCTTATAGCGCTTTATCAGGACTGACAAAGGCACAGATAAACACTACACTTTAACGTAAGTTAATGAAGTATGTTAACCTTGAGTCAAATCATGTAACAACTATTTGAGAAACGTACGCAGTTTCCTTCTAATATTCGTTTTATATTTACAATAGAGATATCAGGATATCTAGCCAGCAGTAACAAGAAAAAAATTCCTGACTTTTTCCGGTTTTCCCGTCTAAAATCACAATTTTATCAGATCATCGTCAACGCATCCATTTAAGAGAAAAAGGTAGGAAATTAAGCTTAATTTTACCTTCCATACTCAATAGCTTTCTTTAGGTTAGGTTAAAAGTAAAGGATGAATGACCAACCGTTTGGCTTGAACACAAATGGCTCCTGCAAGCATGTGGAACGCCCTTCCCTGCTCCGCTAAATGGACATAAACATTCACAAATTGGGCAGAACACAGAGAAATCTTAAAATTACCTCACTATTCTCTGATTTAAACAAAATTCCCTGACTTTTCCAGGTTTACCCGATTTTCCAGATCGCTGGATATATGCAAAATTGGGCCCTGAACTCTTTTCTGACTCAATCTCTACTTTACTTCGACATATTGTTGATTTAGAAGAGGCTTAAAGCGACAGAAAAGTTCCCGTATTTTTCGTATGTGTGGGCTTTGGTAACCTTGCGTATACTGTACATGAGGGGAACCCAAAAATAAACAGAATTTTTATGTGGTGCACGTTAGAGTTGCGGAGAATGCTGTTAGATATCTGTAGTGTACATTTTTCTGCGCCAATTTACGAAGCAGTGTTATTCTATGTAAAAATGGATTGTTGCATAGGGTACTTTTTCAAAAGTGCCTGCAACCAAATGAGGCGATTTTAGTTTAAGAGTACGTAAAAGTGTTTCGTTTTGATGAAACGTACAGCTGAGACAATTATTTCGCTTTGGTAGGGCTATCAGAACTACGCATTTGATAAAAACAGAAGTGGGTTTACCGTTTTTAAAAAAGGTGCCATTTCGGTTAAAGAACAAACAGGACACTTGTCGATCTTCCACGAGCAGATAGGAAGAAAACACTGAAAACGTTCTCCAGGTAACCAACGAACAATTAAACCATGCATTAGGCACGAAGTTGACATCATCGACTTTTAACACAGGGCTTGCAAACTATGTGCAAAGTTTGCGCACAAAGGAATCAAAAATTAAATTTAATAAAATATCGCGAGAATATTTACCGTTACCGGAATGTACAAATTTTTAATGACTGAACTTCCTTTCAAAGGTTGTGGCTGAGGATAAGCCTTTTAGCTATTTTGTGTTCCTCGTGGTCAGTTATCAACAAAATCGCAGGACTCGACTACAAGCATTTACAAAAAAATCACCCTTACTGAAAGGTCCATTCCACATAGCATACCACGGATTGCAAAACTGGGGGAACTCTACACTAGTAATGTCCAACTTCTTCGTCCGTAACTATAACGTGCACGCACGCCACATAAGAATTCCAGTTATTATTGGGTCTCCCACGTATTATACATTGTGGTAAATCATTATTATTATTCACTGTAGAACAGAGGATGGTTGTTGTGGATGACGGCTTATTCTTATTTGACGATGATGATGATGATGATGATGACGTAGTAGTAGTACGAAGAAGAAAAAGAACCCGTCATTCACAACAATTCTCTCTATTCTACAGTGTCGACAATGGATTAAATGGTTCCATTATTAAATGTTGCTAAGAAATTCAGTGCTTATCTTGTGGAATTAAGATTATTTTAAATGTAGTGTCTAAACGATTAACTCGATTATATTAAATTTGTCAAACAGGAGAGAAGGGAATGGATTCACAAAGCAATCAGAATGGGAAGTATGGAGCAAATGAAAGATCAATTAACCTCTGTGAGATCAGCAACAGCCAAAAACAACTCTGGTCGATGTGCTCTTCACGTTGCTGTTCTCTGCCAGGAAGAGGAGATGGCTGAATATATTGCCAACAAATTTCCACAAACATTAAGGATTGGGGACAATGTAAGTCTTACAGTTAATGATCAGACTAGATATTGCAAACGTAGCTCTCCATAGAAAACTTTTTTTTTTAACTGTTCGTTCATGTGATTGTTTTCTGGAGCTTAATATGAATTAGCTATATCCATGAATATTAATTCCTTTACTTCATATATATGTGTATGTGTCATGCAGGTACCTGTGGAAATTTAAATATATGCCAGTAGTTGGCAACATGACGTCTCCTTAGCTTAGTTCCGTACCATTCCGCTCTGTCCATTTTCTCTCCTATCATGTGAAAACGCTTTTGCGAAACGTTGTCGCTTTTCTATTGTGTTTGTGAAGTTCCTGTACACCTGTCTTAGTTTTTTTTTTCCAGGATTTTTTCTCAGTCACACTAGGCAAATGTCAGGATGGCATCTTCAACATAGGCCCTGGCTGACACCTTCCCGAATCCTTTCCTCTTCCCTTTCCCGACCTGAGCCTAAAGGCCATAAATAAAATTCAAATGCATATAAGTTTTACCAAATTAACGTTGTCCATTTATTAACTTAGACCCCCCCCCCCTATCGTTTGTCAGGAACAATATGTTAGGCTACACTAGAATAAGTATATATAATGTACTTTCGTGTATTTATCCTCTATTGTTTTTGTGAAACGGTCACAAGTTTCGACGTTTCGAATTCGATTACACACATTATCAGGAACCAACACGTGAAAGAGAATCAGAAGAAGAAGGAGGAGAGAAAGAATGTGTTTAGTACTTTGCAAGTATGAATGTCTTATTGTAACCGCTTGAGAGAAGTGTTAGCAAGATACGTAAATTTCATTTGGTATAAATAAGTTTGTCTAATTGTTTTTGTTTTTCAATAAATTATCTAGGAAAGGAAAACTTTTCTATCTAAAAAAAAAGGAAAAGAATCTAAAAAAAAAACTTAGTGAATGATTTGCTCAGATTTTTGGGAAGGTATAATGTATTGAGTGAGAACAAGTTTTAAATTGCGTGGTTTTGAGGTATATATATATATAAAATTTGACGTACAAATGTTTGTTTATTTAGCATCAGAGCTTTCACGGGTTCCTTGACAGATTTTCTCAGTAATTCATGCCAATCCTGTAGTTTTTTTTTTTCACAGTACCCATTTTTAACGCAGATAAGGATGAGGAAATTAATTTCTTTGTTGAGGTCATATATTTGAAAACATTACTTGTAGCTTCGAAGGACGAAAACTTTACATAAATTGGCTTGGTGGTCTAAGAATTACTAGCACGTAAGCTGAACCATCTGTAGGTTTTTGTAGATTGTGGTTTGAAATTCGTTACGATCCTTACAATAGTCATATCCAGAAAATTGAGAGTCCCATTATTTTCCTTTTTCACTGTAAATTTTAAGTTAGAATGTACAGAATTTTTAAATTTGGAACAAGAAATCTAATTCTGAATCATTTTGGTGATGCACATAACGCATGTATCAGAGAATTTTATTTAAAGTACAGTGAAAAGATTGGCATTTATTAATAATAAAATTTATCACGCAACTCGTAAAAATATCGGTCTCAAATAAACCACTGTACGGCACATTACCTATCGACCCCAAAGTCATTAATAAAATGTGTCTTCACCCAATACTAAATTATACAATCATTTTACCTGTGCAAAAATGGAGACATTCACAAAGATCGAAAATTATTACATAGATCACCTACATTCTTCAAAATTTTATGCAAATCCTTGCAAAAGTAATAGATAGTAGTATGACCAAAAGCAACCTTAAATCGAGAATCAAAGAACACATTGTGGAGATGCCAAAACTTCCAACCCGATCTAAATATATGGCTCCAATTACAGTAGTATCAACTCATCCAGCGTCATTCATATATTGACAAGAGCGTTATAGGATCTTGCTTTATCGTAACAAAAAAATCTTCTCCAAATACAAATGAGTTAACTAATTTAAAACGTGGTTTTCTCTTCTAGATACTTTATTTAAAAAAAAAATAAAACTAATGAAACACACAAACCTAACCTATACCACAAAAGAGTAACTAATCCAAAATGAAATAGTCACCTTCTAATTTTACGTATATGGTACCTTCTACATATATTCACACTTGCCTTCTTCTGTGTATATTTTCCCCTTTTCCATCTTTTACATGTCGGTTCCTGAAGATGTATCTACTTGTAAACGTCGAATTTGTTGTGATTGTTCTTTTCACAAAAACAACAGAGGATAATTACACGTAAGAACATTGTACAGTCAGGGTAAAAAATGTGTACCCTGTCGTAAAATTTCTTCTCCAAATAACTTTGGAATGGATATATCAATTTGATTACGGTTTCCTGTAGCTAAAAGCGAATGTGATTTTTTTATAACTTAGAACAACTGTACTCAAATCGGTCCATTCATTCCAAAGTTTTTCGCAGAAGAACCTTTACAACTGGATAAAAACTTTTGGCGTTGACTGTACATACTTTGTATTGAACAGTCTCCTTGCATATCATTGTTATACATAAATTATATTAGAGTAGTTATACGGTTGGTAATGATTGAGTGATGCTTTCTTTGGAGACATGTCTGTGTCTCGATCCCTGTGCACAGTGGACTCACGACGGTTTATCATTGTCTTCCATCGAACACGTATCATGTCCACAGGACGGGACCTACAATTAAAATAATTCCGAACCAATAAGTTCAGTTTATTGTCGGGAACGAACTTCATAATCCTAAGTTACTATTTCGTCATTATTTTGGCTTAATATTAGAAGCTGGATTAAGTAAGATAAGGGACAGAGGCAATTAAGCTGAAATAAATAGCCATCATTCCATCTTATTTTACGAACTGAAAGAAATAGTACAGTTTGGTACTTTGTCCTTGCGTTGTATTTACTATTTTCGCAAGCAACAAGGTCAGTTTCAAATAGTGCTTTCAAGCCGAAGTTAATACGTTCATTTGAAAACAATAATATTTGATGCTCTCTACTTTTCAGTTGGAACGCACTCCGCTTCACTACGCAATGGCTGTTGATAAAGTGGAACCTTTAAGTCGAATTCTGATCAAAGCAGGTGCCAAAAGAGTTCTTAAGGATCTTGTAAGTATAGTATTAATATTAGTTCTATAGAAGGTATGGTAAAGGTATCCCCTGTGATATGCGCACGCGCCGTGAACGGCGCATGGACGAAGGCACGAAGTGAAGTGAGATGGTCAGTTCCATGCTCGACCGCCTTTATCTCCGAAAGTGTCCAGGATTATCAAGGACCCTGGTACTCAGTTTGGAGGAGACTGAGTGCAACTCAGAGCGCCAGGCGTGGGAGCACGGAAAAAACGTTTCCAACTTCCTGGCCGGGATTTGAGCCCGAAACGTCCAATTCGTAGTTAGACGCGATACCGACTGAGATATGACGACTCCTGGTATCATTTCTATACTACTTCTTAAAATGCTTAAAAAAGAGATCATTCACAATCTTGATACTTGCTTAAAGGTCCTTTGTCCTATACCAAAGCATCTACGAGAAATTCATAATCAGCTTAGTAATTATTTAAAGAAGCAAAAGGTTTAACATTGCAGTTGCAATCAAGAAGCAGCAGAAAATGATATACAATACGTATTCTCAGTCATCACTTAATAGATATTAAAAAATCAGGACTCTGTACATATTAATAATAATAAAAAAAAAAGACTAGCAATTAAAATCATGCACTTAGGTTTCTCTCTCTCTTCAATGGATATAAAAGCGTATATATGCATATACTGTACATAAGTTTATGAATATAAAATTCATTCTAAGCAAAATTGCATGAAAGGGTTATGTTTCAATACTCTTACTTGGCTTATCGCACACATGACCCTGTAGGTTTTCAAGCATTCATAGTACCTTTCTTCAAGGAGAAAAAAATCAAAGAAATAGTATAAATTAAAAAAAAAAAAAACAGAAAAGAGTATACCAGCCCTTATTCACCATTGGTTTCTTCAATAAAAGAAAGCCCACTCCTTTATGCTTCCATTATATATAAATTTATATCGCTTCCTTATTTTAAATTCTTTGAAAAAGAATACTATGAGTACTTGAGAGTTATGTAATCTTTTCAATCTACGGGTTCATCGGATATTAACCATGTAAGAGTATAAAACCATTCATTAGAATATTCCACGTACTGAAGATATAAGCCTGCTAAGAATTTAACATCATGGCCCCTCTCATGACGTAAAGTTGTGAATTTCAGCTCCGGTAGGATCTGTGCGACACCAACGACGCAAGATTATTATTATTATTATTATTTTAATGTTTATCTGTTCGCATTCTTTAAGCATAATTCAAGAATTACAAAATTAACAAAAAAATGTTCACACCGATGATATATTGACTATACAAACCTGACAGAATGTTGAATCAAATACATGTTCTTGAGCTACATATTCCAATCGCGTACTTTGCTCGAGATACACCTATGGTGCTTTGTCCAGTCAATATATCATTGGTGTTAAGAAATTTTAGTTAGAGAAATATATTTTAATACATAATCTTAATAGTATCTAAAAGATATGCATTTCTGCCCGAAAATAGAGTTTTCTCATTCCTGACTATGATCTTGATATTAAATATGTTACGAAATATGCAATGGCGAATTGACTTTCTTAATAATGCATCATTATTTCATCAAATGAAATATTTATTTACAGAAAGGAAGACAGCCAACTTATTATTTTATGAACAGATCCGAAATAGAAAGACTACAACAAGAGGAAGAATCACTCCGAGTATAGAAAAGGCGACGAGCTCTCTCGTTTCGATTTTCCGATTATTACACTCTGTTATATCAATCTCGTATCTCGTAGTGATTTGTATGGACAATAAAATGACTATCAGCGAAAAGAAGAAAAAAAAATCGAAAATCAACTTTCACTCCGGAATGAGTGCACGAAAGAAAATAACGAAGTCAATGAAAGTTACAAATCATGTCATGTAATTCACCTTATGTGTTGAAACGTTTCTAAAAATAATGTAAACACTGTAACGATGACCAATACATTTATGTTGAAGAGAAAAGACTAATAAAGATTTTTGTACAAAATATGCCACGTTATTTTAATACACATGTCGTACTATTATTAAAACAATACACATATCTCTGAATGTTAGTGTAATCTACGAATTTATAATTTTATCAGGGTTATAACCCTGAGCAAGGATTCAAGGATAAATATGCGTATCACATAATGTATGTCTTAATGACTCAGGCTTTCAAAAAAACTTATAAAACACGATTAATGAAGAAATTACCAAGAGACCCCTCTAATGTTCGAAAAAGTGACACTTCTGGATTACCTATACAATTTTGGATTGAACCACCGGATTTTCTCCTTTAGTAAATCCGAAAGTTCGGAATGCTCCGCACATTTAATACCAGTTATCAGTGTTATGTGAAATAGTCCTATGGTTCACAAACGAGGTGTTAATAAAAAAACACATGCAATACTTTTCCCGATTTTTTGATTAATGATTTCTTTTTTCGAGTGAAGTGAACGTGTAACACCATTGGTCAGTTGAGACAGCCAATCAGGATGATTAATGGATCAGCCACAGCCAGAAATCAAATAGTAATTTCAGAAAAGGTATGTCATTTATTAATTATCTTACGAAACATGCATTCTTACTGAAATGACTAATTGATTTAATAATCACTTAATCATCTGTCTTCAGAAGCAAGTCGGCAAGAAACTTATCTTCAGAAAAAAACTACAAGTAATAGAATAAAAGCAAGGAACTAGTCTAAAGGTAATTTTTCAGATTGCTAAAAAAATCAATTGTTACTAATCCAGTCAGTCATTTCAGGAAGGATTCATGTCCATAAAGTAAAGACTGACATGTGTCCTTTCCAAATCAACCTATTGAAATACTGTAATGCACCTTGCGAATAAATGCCTATACCTTAGCTACAGTATGAAGTCAAAGCGAGAGGAGTCCATAGCTTACTACAATACACTGGTTTATACACATCTCATACTTATAAATCCTAATGGTGAATTTTATTAAACAACTAACAGCGTTTGTGTCATCAGGGAGTTTTGAACGTTTTATAGAGAGAGACGCACATTAATCTGTCTCTATTTCGACACACTGCTTGTACATTTTTTGTATTGGTTTAAAAAATAATCAGGCAAAGGAGACTGTAATAATATCATCAATTTAAGGACATAAATTTTCAGTACTTACCAATTTTAGTCCCTCCAACATAGACATAACTGACGGGGGCGGATCTAGGCCTAGTCTTGTTTTTCTCACACCATTCTTTGTAAGCTTTCCTACTTTTCTCTTGTTTTCGTTTCTTTTCTTCCTCCAACTTCTGAGCTTCCAATTTTTTCCTGAGTTGATCAGCTGAAAAAATCATTATACATTGTTTAATATACCTCCGGTTATTGCAAAATACATTTTAAAAATTCTTAAATCTTCAATATTAGGGAAGTTACCTTTTTAAAGAAAAACAAAATCTAATTACAACTACGACAGAAAAAAATTCCTTACTAACTGTAAGCCATAGATTAATGAGGACTAGATATTTCAGCGAGCCCCTAATAGGGAAATCTGAGTGACAGTAGCGCTCCTGGTATCAGAGGGAAGAAATCAAACAAAAACGAATCGATATCCAGTATTTCGCGGCGTTCGCGCTGACATTTAAATGCACAAGGAATTCAGTCGTTGCCCGGAGATTGTCATGAAGATTGCAAGTTGAATGCGATAAGCATTTTTAAATTCCCCGGCTGATGACAGCCAAACCCCAGATGTCATCATCTATCATGTCTTAGTGAAGTCTAGAATGTTTTAACCTCGCTCTTAATGAGAATATGAAATAGTAAGGAAAATAGGTGTATCTTTTTTCACCTATCATGTTTGAACACAACGGTTCTCCTGTATATTTTTCCTCCACGCGCATGAGTGACGTGGCTGTTAATTTCCCTGTAGCGAGAGGCACTGTGAACGCATGACTTTCCCTGATTGGCTGCGTTTATGGCTAGCAGACGCTGGCAATTACCATTGCTAGTATAGGACCTCTACACTATCTATCCTTTTTGCTGTAAGGTGTCTGGAAACTTCAAGTTCATCGCTGCAATAAGAAACGTTTCCCACTGGATCAAGCCAGTAATCTTTACAAACACCTAGATTTTGAAGATCCCTTCTAATATTGTCATCCCAATGATGTCTCGGTCCTTCCAACAGTCTCTTTCCCTCCGATTTCCGAACCACGATGGAATATAATTGTCCTTTCTCCCCCATCCGAGCTACCAAACCTGCCCATCTTATCCGTCCTGATTTTATTATTCTCAAATATTGGGTGAATCCTAAAATCTGTGAAGTTCTTCATTAAGCAGTCTCCTTCATTCTTCAGTCATCTCGTTCCATACATCTGTCTCAAAACCTTATTTACGTTCAACTGCCAGGATCGTACTCCAACTTCGTAACTATAAAGTATACCGGCAAAATAACCGTTCTATATATTTTCAATTTCAACTTTCTTTGCAATAATCGTGAAGTTGGAAGTTTCTGGACTGGGTAGAAACACGAGGTGCCAAATCTTCAAAAATAAGGTTAGTAAAACTTTTAAGTGAGATCTTTCATTGGTGATGGTACTAATGCATTCCTGCAGTTAAACATACTGGTACGAACAGAAGTCATGCAAGTGGCATGTGCTGAACCTAGTAATAATTTCTAGGACATTGATGTTATCGGGTCGCATCGGCTCTCGGCAGAAAAAAGTTAATACTAGCACAAAATGTGATCAATACGTTAAGAATATGTTACATTAAGTGCAGTTTTAGTCATGTTACGAAGAAGAAAAAAATATCTGAGACACGATTACACGACTTACGTCCTAATCAAGCAAAAGGTAGAAAGGCAGAAACCTATTATGGGTCATCCAAGCTTTGTTAATATTTGCTGGCAATAGGGAGGGGGATCAGAGCAATGCTTACGTAAGATTCGTTTGACGTTTGCTTACGTAAGACTTGTATAGATTTAATCTTTTTGGACTACGAAATAACGATACGAAATTTGAGAAGCACAAGGGGAAGCTTAAATAACTAAAAAATGTGCTTACCGGAATGTAATGCTTAAAAAGTTTCCTTATTAACGCGAGTTTGAATATGAGGCAGACTGACAATGAGATGAGAAGTCCATCACGTAATCCCACTGGTCACTAAAGTAGACCTTCCCTACCATTCTATTTAACAGTCATGTATGACGTCCCTTCGCGAACACTCTTCCAGGGCAGAAACGGAGGAAGGTAATGTCAAGCTCTTAGTCTAGGTACCACTCCGTTATTCATTTGTGGAACTTAGGAAAATTCTGGGAATCCTGTCAGGCTAGCGAGCACCAAAAGTCGAATCTAAGTAACTCATCAGTGCCGATTCGAAGTCTGTGACCTTAACCACTTCATCACGGGGACCAGAAAGTTTATTTATTTATTATCATAAGCACAGATACAGCACTACTGAACATTTTACACTAGGCTGTCTAACAATAAAAGTGAACAAACGATACAAAAGAAAATTTAAAAAATGAACAAACACATGAACAGGAAAACAATATCAAGACATACACTGTACATAGAAGAAAATGTCGTTATTTCAACTTAAATCAGACAGTGATAGTTGTAATATCAGGTTCTCGTAAAACAGTCAAATGGTAGGGCAAAATCAAGATAGCTTGAAACTAGGTTATACTTAGAAGACAACCTGTAAATTACGGAACGCTGTACAATAGCAAGCCTGGGTGTTCGCAAAGCAAACAGGTCTTTACTGCGAGTAGATCTTACAAGAACTCGAAAAAACAACTCATGATGAATATAGCCAGATCTGATATGTCCATTAACAATCTTATACAGGTATTTGAAGTCATGTAAATATATACGTGCTAAAGACGGTTTAAAGAGTTGCTGTTTGCTGAAATTGCGTGTGGATGGGACGCGAAAGCGAATGATAGCCAAGAGAAAGTTCAAAACTCGGTTAACCTTAGACAGCACTGTGGATGCCACCATAGCCCAGATGGGAGATCAATATTCAAGGTGCGGAGATACACAACACTTGTAAAATAGACTAAGTGCTGTAGAATCCTTCAAATCAACGAATCTATAAAGTAAACCTAGAAGTTACATGGTTTTTTTAGTAGAATCCTCAAAAGTCAGCTCGATCAAAACACCGACCTCTTTATGTGATGAAACGTTGCCAAGAGAAGTTGTGTTGAGATGATACGAACTTTGAAAGACTAACAGTGAGGACAGTACACTTACCAGTGTTAATTTACATAAGATAAAATGCATTATTTGCTTTTGTTTGAAGCGATTTAAATAAAACAGTTCCACATGTTCTATATTTATTACAATGTAATAATAGATTTCTTACCCACCGATGATTTCTAGAGAAGAGCAATAAAAAAAAAAAAGCTCGTTATATCGCGTTCTTAGAGCACAAAGGTCCTATGCCCAATATTGCTAATTTTACAGGAGAATGAAAACCAAGTTCAGTGCTTACAAAAAAATCTATATTTGAACAAAATTGCACTCTGATTTTCTGGCTAATTGTAATTTTTTCTTCTTTCTTAGCACCAATCGAAAGAGTCCTGGGCATTACATACAATGCAGAAACTGAATTTCGACAAAAACGAGACATTGAACCTATGCGCTCCAATCACACGATATATTATGAATTCACTGAGATGCGCTAATGAGGCAGTATATTGTGATCGTAGGAGGTAAAAGGACCATCACTTTTTGTTCCACTGTTATCCTTTAAACCATGGAGACATTCAGATCAAGTCTACGTGTGATCTATTCGCCATTCAAGAATTAAAACTCAATATGCTGATGGTTGCTAGGGTTTTCTAGACTTTTCTAATGTAAGAGCATTAACAATAATTCCATGGTTAAAAGATACCTTGCAACCAGAGGTGGATTTCTGCCTTGTCACGGCTCCGCCCGGCCAGGCCAAAAGTTTTCAGACTCCTGGCCGGACAGAGCAAAATCAATGATTCGATAAACCCTCAGTAAAAAAAAAAATATACGCTCTTTAAACAGTGGGCCAGGCCAAAATAATAATAATAATAAAAAATAAATAAACTGAAATCCACCAAACTTACATTGTTACCAAGTACTAACCATAAAAAAGAAAAGAAAAATAATTAATTTTTTTCTGTCTGCCATACTCTCCTAAGCAGGGATAAGTTAAAGTTAGTACATACTATACACGTAAAAGCACACGATTAGTCTATTTCGAACAATTTAACCGATAAATACGTCAAATTTTCAATTAAAAGAAGTGGCATTACTAATATTACACTATACTGCACGGGTTGGCTTCCTCGTGCAAAAAAAGAAAATCCATCAATCTTAACAGATCACATTTGATTTAAACAGTCAATCTCTATCGTTTAAAGGGATAACAGAAGAACGAAAACTCATAGTAGTACTTCTAAACTAGCTTACATCTCAACATACAACCTTCACTCATCATTTAGCGAAAAAATAAAACATATTACCATTATGGGATTGTGACCCACGAAACTATAAACCATATTCTGCACTAATGTTAAAGATATAAAAAAATTTAGAACTAACTTTCAATTCCTCTCTCCCTATTCTCTCTTCAATTAAAAAAGGGTGCATAATATTAAATTACTTTCGAAACACTAACATTAGTTTATAAAAACAAACTAAGGACATTTAAAAAAAAAACATAATAAAGTTGCATAAGTTACTTAGTGCAGCTTCATGAGGATTGAGATCAGTAAACGTTATTGGACACTGAAGAAGCAGTAGTGAAGTCAATGGATCAGAAGAAAATATGAGGACTATTCAACAAAGTGATGACGTTACAGCAGCAAGAATCTACATACCTTATTCCAAGATCAGAAACACGAATAGTAATCCCAGCAACGATTTCTCAGCGAAAATATCTGCGGAACTACCTCGTACTACACGAGTTACACCGTTCACGTACCTGCATCCCAAAAAAAGCGCGGGGAGACGTATTACGGCGACGATAGTTCTGTCCGCTGACCTTGGGTAGTCGCGCGAAGAAGGAGTTTAACTTGCGCAAAAAAAAAAGAAAGAAAAGGAAGAAATATCACAAGACTTACCGGCTCAGCTGTGAATCGGAGTAATGCAGCGTGGGCGTGGAATGGGATGCACAAATAACATCATTCTCTGATACACCACACGGTGAGGAAACACTTCCGCAAGACTAACTAATTTGCAATACTGCGCATGACTGTCAGCTTAGGCTCACTAGCAGAACACTGAACGACAGCGCAGATAAGCCCCACCGGCACAGAATTATACAACCTCAGTGCAAAAAATTAGACCAAAGAATAAACACAACTCTCACGTACTCTAAACTGCAGTTTCTTAAATGTAAGTCACAAACTGCACATGCAGACATACCGTTAAGTAACAGGTTTTTCTTTCCATATTTGTGATGAGAACATACATCAATACTATTTTATCTACTAAAAATAAAAATAAATAAGAAAAGATAATTTAACCAAATCTAACCAGAAAAGAGAAGAATATATTAGTAATACCAAGAGTCAGTCAAGTAATCAATTCAAACCCCGCATCAGGATTGAAAAATTGGTAGGAAAAGCTGTGTTAACTCGAAAACTCATCATCGAGGGTATCTTTCGCCTGAATTATGAGATTTAGGTAGAAACCACACTTTTTGAGGTAGTAGACCTCAATGCTGACTCAATTTTATCAAACCTTCGCTGCTTAAGTCATGAACACAGTCAGGGCTCGAGAGAAATTCTTCTGACCTAGGAGCCACTTCTGGAAGCCAGGCGCCACAATAATATTATACAAATACAATATTATGTTCTGCCTTAAATTACAGTTATTAGTATAAAAAGTACAAGCTTAGCTTAGTGTACTGGCTATACCTCGAAGATTACAACAATTGAAGGCAATTAAGTCAAGTCGTACAAAACAACAGTGCATGTTTTATGTCCATGCACATCTCTTGTGAGCACTGAAATACCAATTGTCCACTGTTCTGGATGAATCAAAATCCTCCAATGATGGGCCATTCATGTTAACATATATACATTCAATTATTAAGGCTGTCCGCCCCCATCAAATTGTTGTTCTTGATTAACTAAACTGTCTCTTACTTGTAACTCACCGGAATCAACTTTATTTGAAGATCAAGGTGAACTGGAAATTTGAACTTTATAATAAATTTATTTTATTTTGTTTTTAATCCATCTAAGCAGGGACGTATTTATGGGGGGGGGTATGACCCCCAAACTCAGAGTAGTATGGAAAAATAGTGTAACTTCAGACATAATTATACATATTCAATATACATTTCATGCCCCGACACACCTTGGACCCCCTCCCCCCCGTAAGCTCTTGGACCCATCCCAAAAACAAATTCTGGGTACGTGCCTGTATCCAAGCATATAAACATCAGAACTACTGGCAGGTAAAAATTGGAAATACTAACGTCAAAAAAGCTAGGCACCAGACTCGAATTTCCAGTCACCATGGCGAACCTGGGACCCAAGATTTTTGGAGCTCTGAACATAGTTGTTAAAGAAAGGATGGGATTTTTTAACACATATTACTGAAGCTCATTAAGAAAAAAATAAGTACCTCTGAATTTAGGTATTCCCCTTTTTTAATAGTGTTTTTCAGTGCAAGTTTTAAAACTCTTAAACTGCCATCAAACATAGAATTCTCGTATGTCGGCGATGTTTATCGCATGGTAAAAGTTCCCTAAACCCTATATTACATTGGAACTTTGCGGAAATACAACAAAACTGATAGAAATCCAGTTTTACACAATGACCTTGTGAGTGGATGCAACTTGAAAAAATGCACAGACAACTCTACTGTAATCCCAGTGGGGAATCAAACTCCAGTCCATCGATTGCCGTTACCCCACTCTACCAATTAAGCTATCAGGGATACAAACAAATTCTGTGGATGTGACGTGTTCTTCTGACCCTGCTGAACCTGGCATCTACTGGTACTGAAAGCAGAGAAGTTTTAGTTGAGAAACTTTCTTCAAATCGGGCAGTACGAATGAAATAGATAGTGTTTTTTTTTTTTTAGATTTCGTCGTCAAATTAATATGTTATTGGTTGGATTTGATTTCTTAGAGAAAGGTAGCCCAGTCTTTAAGTTAGATCACGTTAGGAATCTGAAGCGTATCTAAAAAGCTATCCAACTTAACCATAATGTTGCCAGTTCATATAGGAAACACTACTACATCACATTATTTCCAATAATCAAATTTAATCTGTTGTATGTGTTATCCCACTAGCATACATTTTCAAATAAGGTAAGGTTCGGTAAGTGCGACCTAAATATGAAAAGTTGTACTTTCCCACATAGCAGAGTACGTCCCTGGGACGTCCCATTTAGATCCCATTACCGTCAGAATGGTGCTGCTCCCATAGCGATGTCCTAAGGACGTCCGTGGGATAACTCTGTGCGCAATACAAACAGTTCATCCCGTATGGAGGTCCCCTGGATGTTCCCCGGAAAGCCGTGCGGGATTACCTACCTGGAATTTCTATAAATTAAATCGACCTTACTATTATTATTATTTAATTAATTATAACTATACGAAGGATATGCCTTCGTATAGTTATACGAAGGATTAATTATAACTATACGTCCCATGGATGTAAACGGGACTTAAACAGGACGTCCCGATATCCTGCCAGGAGATCCGTCAGATATCCCTGGGACGTCATTTTGCTATGTGGGTTGACGTACCATCAAAAACTACCCATACAACATATGGAAAACAAAATTGGTACACACAATGAGAGTATATTTGACTATTACAGAGCAAAGCATGAGTCTCATAGTACTAAAACTTCATGCGAAAATTTAATGAAATCCGAAAACATACATGTGGGTAAAGTGGGGCAAGAACAACCTTGGCCCGCCTTATGTAAGTAACTCAGAATGGTGAGTGGGACACGAACGTATAGTTTACACTTCGAGCTGTATTTTTTTTTTTTTTTTTTTTTTTCAGAGTGACAAGTAACATTGTATAACGACACTAATGACAGAAGAGAACCTGTGAAAATAAGAAGCAAACCTTTAGTACACAGAAGACACCATGCAAAAGTAAACGAACACTGACAATAAAGAAGTCCCACTATGTGGAATGCGGGTAAGTAAACCTACAGTACACTCTTTCCCGCTGCACACAGGTCGCTCTTAACCCACTAAGGTTTCTTTGTGGAGTAACTGGAGTAACAGCGACTTATGGTTTGATATAGAAAACCTAGGCAGACAAAAAATTTTAATAATATCGTCAAAAACAATGTTCTTTTATCTACATGTGGTGGACCTAGGAATCATTTTCATATTGCAAAGAATAAACCAGCTACTTGTAAATCTTCCTGTAAACCCTTGCGAATTTTAAATTTGAGTAAAATAGCAATACATATTCAAAAAGCCTGCTTCATGTTCAACTCATGTTCTTTTCACTCCTAGATATATATCTGGTAGTAAATTTTGAACCGTACAATGCGCTTTTGCTATGTGGCGGTTTCAAATTTGATTACTTTCAAAACTAGAGAGAAAGGTTGCTCTTACCCCACTTTCGCCTTTACCGCGCCTCATCCTATACAAGTAAATCCGGTATTACCAGTTAATTCATACATCAGTTTGCTTCTATTTATATCTGAAAATATTTAACAGGATTCCTTTCCATTATTCTCAAATCTTCCGATAATATAGAATCATCACATTCACCAAATATGTGCTTATTTAACTAGTATTTAAAATTCTCTTTAAATTAACTTTCATAATTCAACCATGTCTAAAGATTATCTATTAGCAGTATAAATGAGGTATATAGTATCAAAACCTGTTATATCCATTCCGGTAAATGTTACAGATAAAAATAAGTGAAAAAAAAAATCGAAATTTGTTACAAGGCGAGTGATCAAAATGGTAGCGTCTAAGACCTACGGAGATTTTTATTTAAGAATAATCACGGGTCTTGTAACAAATTTTAGATTTTTCCGTTTTTGGACCTGTAACATTTGTCAGAATTGATATAATGGGTTTTCGTACTACACGCCTTAAATAATGATCTGTCCCTTTCATGATTACTAACACTGTTTGTAGTCTCTTATTCCCCTAAACTAATTGTTACCGTTAATTTTTTTTTTACTACATTTTCACATCTGACACTTTTACACAAAGATCTAGTGCGTGGTTGCAAGCTGCTAGGAATGACTACCTATTTCATTCATACGGCACGATTTGAGAAAAGTTCTTCAACTAAAATTGCTAAAAGACATGGAATGTCTATACTTTTGTTGCCAACTTAAGCGTATCACATGCACAGAATTTGGTAGCCTTGTCTGGTAGCTTAATTGGTAAGAGCACCCGAACGGCAATCGCTAGACCTAGGTTCAATTCGCTCAGATGGCGACCAGTATTTCTGTAGAGTTTTCAACTATAGCCAAATTCAATCGGATAAATGCACCGAAAAAAGTGATTGCTCATCCGATGAGGAAAGGAACCCTAGTCTCAAGTCTGCCGTGTGATATCTCTACCACTAACCTAACAGCAACAACACTAACTACTTATTCCTTAGATCAGAACTGAACATGCCCGCCCAATTGCTGTTGTTTAAAGGCTCAACGCACTACACTCGTTTAGGACGTTGATAACAATTCAATCTATCAAATCAACGCACTAATTGACGTTTTGAAGGTGTTAATTCAGGATTTTTTCTAAGACTTTGATATGTTCATTCCTTTTGTCATAATCCTTAAATGTGGAAATTAAAAAAAAAAAAAAGTATTTACGAAATACTATTTTTCTGTATATCCTTTCACATAACCTTTCTGTGTATCCTTTTTTTTTTTTTTTAAGTTTAAAGAAAAAAATGTTCGATCTTGAGTTTTAAATAAGAATTGTAAGAAACATAACACAAAATATTTTTTTTTACTTACCTTTCATCTCTTGTTCCTTCTTGACAAGCCATTCGCCGTATTTGATTTCAGCCCGCTTTCTCAATTCCCTTTCTCGCATTTTCTTAATTTCATCTTTTTCTCGTTTCTTCTGTTCCTCTATCTGTTTCTGCAGTTCTTGCTCTCGTTTCTTTTGTAACCACAATTGCCAATTCAATCTCTCAATCTTTTTCTTCTCCTGTTTTTCTCTTTCTAATTTCTGTTGTTCCAATTTCTTTTGCATTTCTTCTCTTCTCTTCGCTTCCGCTTTTGCTCGATTTTGTTTCTCCTTTTCAATGAACCATCTTTCCCACGCGGTTAAGCCTGGCTCTTCCGATCCTTCACTTGAAGAGCTACTATCAAACTTCTGAGCGTCTATCTTTGGAAATGACGACACAGTTTGAACTTTTCTAATCTGTTCACTTGACGATTTTCTGGACAACACTTCCCTCTGTTCCCGATTCACATTACTAACCACACGAATGGCAGTCTCCCCACCACCATCAGTCCGTGCTTGACTGTACAAACCATTTTCCGTCGACATACACTTCACAGGAGATGGATATTCAGTTGGAATAAGATTTGTTTTGGAAGATGAATCCCCGCCTCCACCTGCTCCTTGGTGAAGGGATACTGTAGAACCTCTTTCGATAACAATAGCAGGGTTTATCAGGGATGCTGTAGAGCCCCTTTCGATAACAATAGCAGGGTTGACCAATCTCATTTCTGAGGCAGATGATGTTATCGGTCTTGTGATTGAATTCGGTGTATTTGGAACACTGCACTCACTTCTTTTGTTCACGGGAGCAGCAATGTTCAACTTCTCCACTCGGTAAGTTTTATTCTCCTCACCTGACGACCAGAAGGACTCATCGTCCGACAAGGAAGCCATCTTGATAGTGAATTACACTGGTAATAATAAAATGTTAAAAAAACACCGTAAGCAATATGCTGACAAATCAATTTATTATTACTCTATTATTATTATTATTATTATTATTACTATTTATCCGTTGTGGCGCGTTAAACCTTGCCACTAAAAATAATTATTCCTTTATACTAAATATTATGATATGCTACTTCTTTTCTTTACTTGTTCTCAAACTCTAGTATGTATCATAACATATTCTAGTTTTGCATTTGTATTGTGTATTATTATATGCTTTTAGGCTTCACTAACAAGTGCTATGAAGCCTTACGCGCCCACTCGGTCCGTCTGTCAACAACTTACAACTCAGCAACTACTAGGGCTAGGAGGAAGGTTGTCAAGGTGTCGTTGGAAATGTCTTGGTGAGACTAGCTAAAACTCGTATAGATTATACAAATTGCAGGGGCGGTTCCAGACATATGTCTTTGGATAAATCTCGGCAAGACGAGTTCAAACCTTTATCATTCATCCAGATCACAGGGGTGGTTCCCAAGTTTGGGGAGGAGGGAGGGAATATTAACTTTAGAACTAATTGGGCTAGGAATGTGGTTGAGGTGTCGGAAAAGTTTCGACAGAACGAGTTCAAACCAATATCATTCATATAGATAGGAGGGGCGGTAACCTAGTTTCGAGGGAGATTTTGAAACTACTAAGGCTAGGAACGTGGTTGAGGTGTCGTTGAAGAGGTCTCAGCAAGACAAGTTCAAACCAGTATCATCCATCCATATTGTAGGGGCGGTGCCAGAGATGTCGCTGGAAAAGTCTCGTTGCGATAAACCAGTGCAGATAATACACATTGCAAAAGCGTTGCTAGAGATAGGGGCAATCTATATCTTCGGAACTACTAGGGCTAGAAAGGTGGTTGAGGTGTCGTTGGAAAGTTCTCGTCGCAATTTGTCCAACGGAACACTGATCATCCCAATAGGATGCTCGCTGCTGAAGCCTGGCGGTAGCTTACATGCACAGTCCTCCGACTAGACACCGCCTCACTTGTTTTAAAACATGTTCTGTTATCTTTTAGCAAATACGAGGGGGAGACGAGGGGTTAGTTTCGTTTAAGTTCGTTTGTTGGAGACAGAACGCTCTAAATATTCCACATCGTCCCCATGTAGGAGAATTTGTCCCTGCCAATTGGTCAGTTCGTATGTGCTGTACTGACCAGAGGAGGGTTATGCCTGTGTGCCATTTTTTAAGCATCCTTGTTCTGTGGGACAAGGGTTCAGTCTTCGTGAAGCGGCAGTCGCCTTGTTTCCTTGTCCTCTTCAGGTAAAGCTCAGCAACTTGATAGTAGTCGTCATGTAGCTGTTGGGCAGCTGGGAGCGGGCGCTCCCTAAAGATGTCATTTCAGTATTCACTCAGAACAAGTTCAAGTAAGTTTAATATCTACCAGAAATGTTCGACGATATTGTTTTTCGGTCCTCTGAAGCGAGCTTCTTTTAAGATTTGTGATTTTTAAAATATTTTATCGCTTAATTTCTTTTCGTCAAATTACTTAAACGTTCAAAAGGAGGTTCTTCTAAATGATAATAAATTAACTGGACATGGAAACCAGATCATTAGTTTTGTAACCCATACCCAGACCATGAATGAGGCGGAGTGGAAAATGCGGGGCTCCGAATTCATAAGAGAGTCTACGGGAATATAGGGTCATTCTAGAGAATTTCGACAAATAAAATAAGAATTGGTCGCTCGACTATCTCTGATTCTCTTCATATTTGGTACATTGAATGCCATATACAAGTGAAGTTGAAAATAGTTTTTGAATTTTTTTTTATTGCTCATAGTTCAGGATATACAGGGTATTCAAAAATGAGATTCCGCAAAAATTTGTTGAATACAGCGAATCATAAAGTTACATATATTTCACAAACCAGTTGAGATATTTCAATAATTCAAAAACATTTCAAATATAGACACCTCAGAGAATATTCAAAGCTATGTCTTTAAGTTCTAGCCTCAAAATGGCTTTCGGACAGCGTGGTTTAAACAGTTGTAAAATATAGGTGAAATTTTCATTTTTAGATTTCCCCCCCCTGATTGAATGGAAAGAAATAACAAGCCGTTTACTTTGTTATTATTATCTACTATTGTCATTGTAATGACAGAAAAAGAATTAACTTCTTTGTCATTTTCTTTTCTTTATATCGAGACTTTAATTTCATCAAAAGCTCAAATTTGTCGAAATTTGAGGAGTTGTAAGTCAAAAGGGGGAGGGAGTACATGAACAAAATATCGCACAGGAGTTCCTTTGTTTATATTCTAAAATCTCTTAAAGTTTTATTCTGTTATTCAAACCCCTCTATGAAATACAGCTTCTTAAAGTTGCTTAAAAAGCTATAGTCGTGTCAATACAAATTATCAATGAAAAATGAGGCTATTGTTAAAAATGTGTATTCTATCGGCGTAATCATTTAAATCACGTCCCTTAAACACAAATAGATTATATTTTACATTCCTTGTTGATGCACAGAGCTATTTTAGCTTTCTTTAAGCTGTTGTTTAAGGAAAAACTGTGATAAAAAAGCACTCACCTCCGATCTGATGGTATGAACTCTTCCTGAGTGACAAGTTTTTTTTTAAAAAAAAAAAAAGTTATGTAGGCAGCCATGTCAGGCAAAGAGATGTTGTTGTTTTCGTTAGGCATAATAGAATACATTGGCCTACATTTTACTTGGATCTCGAGTTCAAAATCGCAGCACTTGAGTGAACTGTTTTATTTCTATTTTGCAACAAGTTACGTCATATCGTGCAAATATATGTTCTTCTTTCATTGTTTCTCAAATCCCTCTATGAAATACAGCTTCTTAAAATTGATACAAGAAAGTTACAGAACGGTTATGCGACGCAGGGTTAGCTAGAGGTTGGTCGGCACTTCGTGACATCAGCTATAGGCGAATCAGCGGTATCTTAAGATGCTGGATATAATGTGTTTGTTAGAGAGTGTTACTAAGAAGTGGGTTTGTGTATTTTATTAGGCCTAACAAAAAGAGTAGCATCTCCTTACATAGCACTGGTATGTGCAAAACTTAAAATCAAAAGCTGAGATCCGAGTAAAATGTAGGGCAATGTTTTCTATTAGACCTAACGAAAAGAATAACATATCTTCACATGACATGGTAGCGTACATAACTTGTAAAAAAAAACTGTAACTCAGGAAGAATTCATACCATCAGATCGGAAATGAGTTCTTTATTGTCACAGTTTTTCCTTAAACAGCAGATAAAAGAAAGCTAAATTAGTTCTGTATACCAACAAAGAACATAAAAGATAACTTATTTGTGCTTAAGGAACTTGATTTAAATTATTACGCTGATAGAGTACAATTTTTTAACAATAGCCTCATTTTTCATTGATAATTTGTATGGACACGACTATAGCTTTTTAAGCAACTTTAAGAAGCTGTATTTCATACAGGGGTTCGAATAACAAAATGAAACTTTCAGGCGTTTCAGAATATAAACAAAGGAATTCCTATGCGAAATTTTGTTCATGTACTCCCTCCTCCTTTTGACTTACAACCCCTCAAATTTTGACAAATTTGAGTTTTTATGAAATTGAAGTCTCGATATAAAGAAAAGGAAATGACACAGGAAGTTATTATTTTTGTCATTACAGTGACAATAATAGATAATAATAACAAAGTAAATTGCTTGTTATTTCCTATGAGGAAAAAAAATCTAAAAATGAAAATTTCACCTATATTTTAGAACTGTTTAAACCACGCTATCCAATAGCTGTTTTGAGGCTAGACATAGCTTTGAATATTCTCTGCGGTGTCTATATTTTAAATGTTTTTGAATTATTAAAATATCTCAACTGATTTGTGAAATATATGTAACTTTATGATTCGCTGATTACAAGCAAACATACTGACGGGACAGAAAAGAATTCTAGATTTTTTCTTCCGTCATGATCAGAATGTCCCAGTATGTCCGCATGCAAATTTTGGCCACTCGAGCGCAATTACTTTGGGAGATATCGATGATATACAAGCGCTACCTATTGGAGGGTATGTTCTTTATGGCTGCTATTTTGAATCTCGATTGATTTTTCTTAAATGGGAAGGGGGTCGTGTAATGTATCGTTCTGGGCTAGAATTTCACGAGAAATACGTTTGTGAAGTCAGTTTTTTCGTAAATGAAGTCTGCTTTCAGTAATTCAGTAGGGAAAATGAAAGTGTCTGAGTTATTTTGTATATATGTTGTGTCATCAGCATTAGGATTAAAAAGAATTTTAGGGTTTTGCCGTTTACCAAAAATTTTTACATACTCCAGTTGAAGATTTTTTTCTTTCCAATTATATTAGAGTATGTACGACGGTTTCGATTTAATATCTCCCGTATTAGCCCGCTTTTATTTTACGGACATGTAAGGTTAACATAAGGGTAACTATTTAGAGACACGAGGAGGGTACTGAATAAGTTTCTCAGTGAATATTTTGTAATCAAAGAAACTGGCTAACCAATACTTATATAATCTTGAAAATAAATCATATGGAAGATAAAAGTAAATAGTATTGATGTATACATAATTAAGTTAAACCACGTTTATCAGAGTTAGTACGGAATTAAGTTTGCACTATAAGTTCATTAAGAAGCAGTTGCCGTCAGAATCCGGAGGAACATTTAAAAAGTGATTTCTTCATTCGTATCATATGATAACCATTATGAGAATCAAGAGTTGTGGTTACACACTAGCGTAAGTACTAACTCAGAGATTGCGAAATGATTTCCTAGTTTACAGTTCTGGCAGAAGAGAGACCTTTTCAGATAACTTTTATTTATCTGTGTTTTTTTGGACATTAGAAGCAAAATGTTTTGATTTATTTTTATCTCCCTTCTATGGCGCCCGTTGCTTCATCCTGAGCAATTTGTTTTCCACTCATTCAAATAGAAATTTGAGGAAGACAGTAAACTAAACTAACCCCAGGTCACATAATGCAGACTCCAATAACAGTATTCTTCTTTATGTTGCTTAGAACTTACTGTCGTAATACATTGGCTTTTATTCTTCTAAATTTTCTTGGTACTAAGTATACCTGAAGAAAGGTTATCATGTAACATACACGATACACATTCTTCTAACAGTTGAATTTGAGAAATATTTCTTGGAAGATAATATATTTATTTATAAATGTATTTATTGCAGATAAGGTCGTACGCTGTTAAACCTGAGTGCCAATTATTTTTCACAAATGTTAAATGACAAACGAAGGTTCAATAAAGCAGAGATACGAAAGTGAATTTTAAATGAGACGACGAATATGATTGATTGGACAGGAAATGATACGATGGTCTCAGGTTCTTAATCCTATCAGTCCGCATTGGAAATTATAACGCTACGTCCATGTGTAAGATTTTAACATTTTTGTCTGTAGATACGAGTCAATTGATTTACACCAAATTTTGCACAAATGTGCACGAGGTATGAGGCTACCTATTCCAGGTCGGGTATTTCGACCTCAGCTTTCAGTGTTGCCAACCTATTTTAAATATTCTTTACTTGATGGATACATTTGATCCAGCACCAAATTATCAATTTTATTGAAGGTAAGAAGGAAACTCAATTACACATTACTACTACAAACACAAAATAGTCAGGCCGAGGAAACATGCAACTAATAGTCGCTCTTCCGTTATCTGTCTACAGCACAGTTGCCAGCTAAAATATTGCAAATTATAATCAAGGAATACAAAAAAACTGACATTCTAGACATATTTCGCGAAGACCACCTGGGCTCTTTTTATGCCCCAACACACATGTTACTTCAAAAGCTCTTATTCTCCTCTATTGTTATTTCTAGTTTCGATTTAAAATTGAAAAGGAACCTGGGAAAGGAAAGTAAAAAAAAAAAACTATTATTGGAGAAACTCTAATAATATAAGAAATATAGTGCAAATACTTCTGCTTGGGGTCTGGAATGACTCCAGGTGGACTTCTAGAGCTAAGCAGGTGATCAGCTTCTTATGTTTTCAGAAAAGATGTTTTTGAACAAGATACTAGAAGAGTGGTGAAAGTGTTTATGTTTCTTTGTTCAGTAGTACTGGACAAGTCTTTAATGACAGTATGGGAAAGGTATAAATAACCATATAAGTGACAAGAACAAAAGTTCCTTTGACAAAATTTCGGAAAATGTGTAATTTCGAAGCTAGGAGTGTCCTTAGTTAAGGTAAATGTAAAGCAAAGATCTCCAACAAAAGATGGCAGCACTATCTCTGTATATGTCTATTTTATCGTTGCACGAAATTCCAATGCTGCTCCTACAAATTCAAGCCTAGAGTGTCCAAACTTTCAGGGAAAAAAGTTCATAACCAATTCAAGAGTTCTATCCGTGCCGATTTTTCATTTTCTTTCTTGCTCATTGTTAAAATCGTTTCATTGTTGTTATGGATTTCGTTTTGGAAAAACGAAAATAAAAAATCGTCATTGATCGAGCTCTTGACTTGGTTTTGAACTTTCTTCCCTGAAAGTCTGAACTCTCTGGGCTTGAATTTGTAGGAGCAGCATTGAAATTTCGTGCAACTATAAAAATACATTAGACATATACGGAGATAGTGCTGCCATCTCTTGTCGTACATCTTGGCTTTACATTGCCCACAACGATTTCGAGCCATGGAAGTGTCAGAGCGAAAAGTACTTGCGACTATTTACCTACTAGCGCGTTGGGAGCGAGCACATGGAGTGAGTGTTAAACTCTATGTGCAGCGCGTAAAATGAAAAAACATGACTTTAACTAACCCATATTCCCACTCTCGACATTATCTTAGTGATTTTAGCACTAAAATTCGTACCATTCATGACACGATGTGACGCCGAAAGTATTCTTCGCATGGCGCCATGTTTGTTGTGCTGATCAACACGAAAGAAAATCTAACGAAATAACAATGATACATGGGTTTTCGTAACACTTTTTGGATTGGTAGCTGTTCATAGTGTGTGTGTAATGATTGTTCAGTATGGGCTGAGTGGTAAAGAGCATACACATGGATCACCAGCTGTAGGAAGATGCGGTCCAAACAGTCAAGTGTACTCAATACTTTCACAAACGCTGCAAAGCAATTTGGAAGTCATGACATAAAGTTAACACACGTTTTTTCTAGCAAGTATTTGAAGTAAAGTTCCCTACCTTTCTCGACTTATGTGGACTGTACAGTGTACACTGTAAAAGAAGAGCCCGTGGCTTGAGTATAGCTTGCTTCTGGCCACGCCTAACTTTACTTGAAGTTAGTGATGTATAAACAAAGAATCAATTCTGAATCATTCCAAACCAACTTAGCCAATTTGTTAAATTACTACAAAAGCAAACTGAATCTCCATCCTTCCATATAGCGCATAAGAAAAAATACTTTAGGAACCTAGTGTAGGCTTAGTACAGTAAACCAACCTAACCTATTCCAATCTCAACTAGCCTAACATAACGAATCTAATATATATGCCTCAAGTTTAAGTACAAAGCACATAACTACAAAATATATCCTTTCACTTAATATATTTATTCCACATGGCAGTATCACCCAATGTATCCACACGTTATTCCCCTGAAATCATAGGGATAAAACTCGATAGGAAGGTCGCAGTACCGCATTATATTTGTGTAATTATGTACAGGATTTAGAGAAAAGTGTGTAATGACTGCACCCATAACTAGATATGAAAACTATAACCACTACATTGTTAAGATCCAGATTGTACATTGTGTACTTTACTTTTTCGTATAGTCACGTTGGGTGACCGTACCAGTAATGAACCAGTTGCCGGTGGTTGACAAATACGCGAAACAAGCTGTAATAATGGAGTTTATATTGGATACAGTGGTAAACGCAGTGCGTTTTATACTTCCGTAAGTTTTCAGTTTAGTCCTCAACCGTTTTGCAATCAGGAAATGCAGTGCCCTTCAAAATCACGTAAAATGTGTGAATCTAGGAGAGTGCAGAGAACATTGATTTACAATAGGGTGACAGTACCAGTAATAGACCATTTGCCAATGGTTGACCAACAAGGGAAACAAACGGTTATAATGGAGTGTACATTGGATACAGCAGAAAACAAAGTACGTTTTGTACTCCCATAAGGTTTTGTAGTGTAGTCACTAAACCCTGGGCAATCAGAGAATGCATCGTCCCCACATAATAACGTAAGCTGTGTAAAGTGGATTTGGGAGAGAGAAAAAGCACACAATAAGAGGACTGAGTTAGAACTAATACAAGATATTCGTGAAATAATTATTTTATTACTTCGTTCTTCAAGGAACAGTCTACACTAAATTGAATGAATGATCTACAGTAATACAAGCGTAGTTCACAAGTGGTTACTACAACTAGTCAACTACACCTTCAGCAATAGGCCTGTATTAGTCTATTGTTTTGTCAATTAAAACAAAAAGCTGCTGTCTCAAGCTTTGTTTCGTAGAAAAATAACATTTTTTTTTTAAACGTCAATTTTTGTTTACACTTCAAATTTCCCTTATTTGGTCAACCATTGGTACGGTCAAAGTGAAAACAATATTTGTAACAACTAATAAGTGAGATACAATACAAAACTTACCGAAACAAAATAACACAAATATATTTTTCAATGCCAAAACTAACAAGTTCTGAAGCCTTTGCTACACTTAGTTTAAAATATATTAAACATCTATATATGTTGTTTGTTTGTCTCTTTGAAATTCAGCGCCATCTGCTTTGCTCCCACTTGATTAAGAATCACTGTGACGCAACAATGCAGCACTTAACTTCACGACGGGATCGTCGCAGTAATCCCTCGATGTGATTTTTGTTATTTGTATTCTATTTAATGAAAATACATTACCCGCAAAAGAGATAACATTATTTTTCTAGCCTATATAGGGCCCATTACCTACATATCTGCAATATTTTATCGGGTGAATAACATTTTATCTATTTGTCCACTACAGAACCAAAAGTTCCAAAGAAATGGACATAATAGACATACAGTATAATCAAAAAGTATACACAATCAATATACATATACGTAAACATATAAACAATCAATACGCATAGGCCTACATATACATGAGCATATAAACAATCAATATACATATAAATATACAAACAGCATACATTTCACAGTCTGAACTTTCACTGTTTTAGTAGCTAAGTGAGATATACTGAAAATATCAACACCAACCTTCATAATGACATTATACAACCACTGTGCACAAATCAAAGGTGAAATTTTATGGAGATCTACCTTTGAGCCGTTAGGATGAAATATTGATGTCAGTCTTCATCTTCGCCTGAATGCGTAAAAACATAAATTAGCAACCAAGTAGCCAGTAGCGGCTCGTGCTTCGCTGAAATGGAGGTTCAAGCAACAGAGGTAAAAACATTGCTATGCCCAAATTACCTTTTGCACAGAGAATATGAAAGTATCAAATTGATAACAGCTACCTTTGTAACAGGGACACTTGACGTTAACCAGCGACGTGAACTAGGGCACCGACCACGCACCCCTTCGCGAAAACCGAAGCTCGCCGAGTGAGTATGTCGAAGGATGGCCACGGAACAAATTAATGCGGCAAATGTTTACGGAGAAACAACAAAATTTTTAAAGTTTATATTTATTTATATCGAAAAACCCTTATTTATACCGAAGAATCCATGTGTTGAGGTTATAACGTAGGCTGCGTTGAATTCCCAGATGAGATACAGATAAGTGGGAGGAAGCGAGTTAAAAAAAAAAGTAGTGAAGTTCGATCATGCGAAATACTCCAAATATACACATCACATTTCAACTGAACTTTTTTTTCTCTCTCTCTCTCTCTTTTTAACGAGTTTCCAGATGAATACATAACACCATATAATTATACAAAACATCATATTTTTTTAAAAAAAGTTTTAAAACGCAAGTTCCAAAGGAAACATTCCATAAAATATATATACATCACCTTTCGGCTTCAGTTTTAAAACGCAAGTTTAAAGCAAAAAAAAAAAAAAAACACACACACACACACACGCACCTAAAGAGCATTACATTGCAATGTACTCTTCCTCGGTTCACTCATGGTGTAACAGTAAGGATACTGCAATATCCAGTACTTCACTTGAACTTGGTTTTGTAATTCGTTGCTTATGCGTAACTTTCTTCTTCTTGGTCGAAAAGAGTTTTCTCTGTTCCTCTTCGCTGTCGTGGATTTCGAAAGTAATTTGGAAGCTTTATGGGAACGAATGAATTAAACAAATGAAACAAACACCCACAGCACAACTACCACGAGCCCTACAGGCTCTAAACAACGCACGAATTACTAAAACAAGGCAACTAATTACTAGCAATCTTGCCAACTAGATCACGGACACTAACCACAAAGGTACCAAACGAGAAGCCTTTCCAAAACATTAATGGAAACGACAATTGAACCTAAACAACTCACAAGGTTCTCCAGGACGAAAATCAATAGCCATTACAGGCACAAACCTGCCAGTGCACGGCTAGCACTAATTATACACTCTCTCTGATGTGTAGGCCACTAGACCACGGCCAAAAATGAAATATACCACGCACACAGCAAAAGTTTTTGCTAATAAGAAAACTATCTTTGAAAAGAAAAAAAGAACAGAAAGAACCGACCACCAATTTCACACATTTTTTTAAAAAGAAACAAGGCAAGTTAAGAAAATAAACAACAAATGTTATCATATAACATTTATGCCCACACAGGTTACTCTTACATGCACATGAGATAATTTGTTTCTGGCGTGTGTACTCACTTGTCATATAGATATAAAGAAAAACACAATCACACACACACCTTATTTGAACGAGTAATTGGAAATCATCCTAAAGAAGGCCTTGGGCAGGCATAGTGGTCAGTGCACTCTCCTCTTATATGCATGGCCACAGGTTCAATCCCAGCCCGGTCTGGTTCCTGAAAAGGAGGCTGGATATAGACCCAACCTGGAACAAATCAAAAACTTCCCGAACACGTTTTACATACCCGACTAGAAACAATGTGAGATTTCGGAATAGCCAAGAGGTTAGCACGCTCACACTTTATACAGGAGGTTACGGGTTTGATTCCCGCCAGACACACTGAAAGACTGGTTTAGAATATGCCTCACCAAAAAATTGTAGGCTCCATCCTTAGAAGCTCACGCACCCACCCAGAATATTAATAACAATTGAACGGATCAAACAAGATGTAAACTGCATATTTAAACACAAAAACAACACAATACTAATTAAAATACATTCTAATAACACAATAATTCTCAAACACAAAGACCGAGTAGTCTTAACTAACATAAAAACCACCCTTAACCAAACCAACCTGTGAACACGGCACACTTGGATCCTGAACCCAGTACCAACGTGTTAAACATACAAAAAAATAATTCCGCAAACTTAAGAACCCCAGCAGTGGTAAAGAGTTTCTTTAATAAAAAGATGCCTCACAAATTGGATGAAAAATGGGCATGTATACCCTCTAAGGATGCCCTACCGTAAAAATAAGAACCCAAACTGTATCCACGGACTGTGATGGCTCCGAGGTACTGGACTTCAACCTACAGTGCATGAATTATATCAGTAACACAAAATATTCGTGCAATTTTTT
>JAGDQP010010579.1:36080-55408 GCA_022664845.1 Lepisma saccharinum | reverse complement strand
TGAAAGTAACAACGTTTTAATAACACAGAACGCCATATTACGGAAGTATCTAATATAGTAAATTACTAATCGTGAAGATACTCTGGGCATACACTCAAATTCTGTAGGTACTTGATACATGTTAATGTTTCGCATTTCGTTTTTTATTTTGTTCACAAACAATACTATGTGGTTCTAAATGACCTGAAATACACAAATAAATAAGAACGTTCTCCTGAATAATTCATTTAAATTCATTAAATGCATGTGCTTACTTAACAAACATTAGTCCTAATATATAAATAAAGCCAGTGACGTAACATTAACATGTATAAGGTACTTACTAGAGTTCATATCCTAATTGAATAGTGTCTCCTGCTTCTACTGTGAGTGGGAAGGACATTGAAATTATTATTTAATCATGCCAAATAGCACTCCGTTCAGTTTATAATATTTTCACCAGTTAAGTTTAGCTTCATACTAATACATTTATCGAAGCCAGTCAATACAAGTCTGCCTGGCCTGTAACTGATTTGCGACCAGCGTTTTGTGGGCGCAAGTTTTCGTCTTTAAAATCCTAGTTTGCTGAACGTGACGTCACTGCCAAAGTCAAGCAAGTTGATATTTAATACCGTTTCTCGCAAACAAATTGCAAACTTTTCCTTGCGTTCACGCAAGTCGATATTTAATGAGGCCCCTGGAATGAAGCACTGCCGAGTTCTAGCGTCACCTCCCACACCAAAGCACTCCTCGCCAGGGACGTATTTAGAGGGTTTAGAGCCCACGAAATTCATTTTTTTGTCAAATCCATATAATTTTTCCCATTTTACAAACGAAAAATGAGGAAATTGCCTATTTTCCATAATTTTTTAATGCAACGTTTCTGATTTATGGAAAATGTTCACTTTATTTCCCATTGTGCGGAGTTAATTCTGCACTTCAAATTGGAAACCTCTGTGCCTCGAAAACGAAGCGTTAATCAGCCCATGTTTATATGGACTTTTTTTTAATCGTGTTTTGATATCAGGACACACGCTACGAAGTTTGTCCTTATCTTTTATTTACATCCGGTATTTTGTCTTCTTGATTTGTCCAATGTCACGTAATCACGATAAGAAAGGTGTGCAATAATTTTGAATTTGAATAGCTGATATTATACATACCTATTACTCTTTTCAAAAACATGTACGTACAGATGCTTATCAGAATAATGGAAACACCTGTAGTTGGCAACACGTCAGATGTATGGGTTGGCAGTGGTGTCGTGGCGACCGCAGCGCCGGACTGCTGGTGATGGTGTGTTAGGTCGGTCTCCATACTATGTCAGGCGTCGTGGAACAGGAGTGTGCAGTGGCTGCAGCAGACGGAGGTAGTGTAAAATGGGAGACCTCTAAGAGTTTCAAAGAGGGCAAATTGTTGGTGCTCGGTTATGTGGAGTGAGTGTGACGGCAGTGGATAGTGTGTTAGGTGTGTCGCCAGGGACAGTGTCGAAGGTGATGACGGCCTACACACACACGGGAAAACCACATCGGGGAAGCGGAACAGTGGGCGGAAGAAAAGCATCAGTGACAGGGCACGCCGGGTATTAAAGCGCATTGTCACGCGGAACCGTCGTGCCACTGCGGCGCAAGTGACGGAGGAACTCAATCAGCACCTCCCCCAACCTGTTTCGACAATCACAGTCCGCCGCGAATTACAGGACATGAACTTACGGGGTCGTGTTGCACGGGCCAAACCTCTCATCAGGGACCAGAACGCTTTAGCACGCCGCAAATGGTGCCGAGACCATGCAACTTGGACCGTTGACGACTGGAAACGTGTGGCATGGTTGGATGAGTCACCATTCACCCTATTCAAAACCACGGGCCGTGTTTATGTGTGGAGAACGCCCAAAGAAGCGTATGATCTGCAGTGTCTCCGCCCAACTGTGAAACATGGCGGCGGCACGGTGATGCTGTGGGCCGCAATATCATGGTTTTCATTGGGTCCTGTGGTCACACTTCGCGGACGCATCACTGCCAACGATTATGTCGCAATTTTAGGAGACCACTTGCATCCTATGGTCCGGATGTTGTTCCCGGACAATGACGCCATATTCCAGGATGATAATGCACCCATTCACACAGCTGGAGTTGTTGCAGCGTGGTTTGAGGAACATCGGGATGAAGTTCAACACCTCCCCTGGCCCGCCCAATCCCCAGATCTCAACATAATTGAACATCTGTGGTCCATCTTGGAAACACGACTCCGGCGACGATTTCCACCTCCATCCTCTCTCACAGAACTGGCCGATGCCCTGCACGAGGAATGGTGTAATATTCCACTTGCTACCATTCACGACCTCTATGCCTCCATCCCACGTCGCATCAAGGCTGTTCTGAAGGCGAAAGGTGGCCCGACACCATATTAATCTGGTAAGTTGCACTTTCGTTCAGGTGTTTCCATTATTCTGATAAGCATCTGTATGATTATGTGTTAATTTTCCTACTCTAATGTATTGCAAATAACACACAAAAATGATTGGCTAGATTTCGCTCATAGAACATAAATTCTTATACAAATATACATGAAATAGACTGCCTAAAATATGTTTCTATACAAACGGTTTCATTTTGCATTGGCTAATATTATTATCTTACTCTCATTTGGAATACACTGACACAGCAAAACAGTATGATATATTTCGCAAGAACAAAAACATTCCTGATTCAACCCTATACACAGAGACATATTTATTTGTCATAGTTGATTTGATGTCGAAATCTTGTAGCAAATTAATGCTTTGAGAACATATTTACCTCTACGGGTACAAATCTTCATTATCTTGCTGAGACACTTTCGATATATGTAAGTAACATCAGTAAGGAAAACTCAACTAAAACTACTATTTTAATTAATACCTTTCTCTTTCGTGCTTCCTTCCGTTCTCGTCGTGAAAATGAAAACATTTTCTAATGAAACGTTGGGCTAACATTAAAACTACGAAAGCAGTCGAGAATCGAAGTAAGAAAAATATGTTCTTCTCGAAAAAACCTAGTTGATATATACACGCAAGAAAACACAAACACATATGCATTTTTAAACAACTATGAGAGGAACTAGACCTCCATACAGCTATATACACTAGTATATTTCTTAAGTCGAAAAAAAAAAAATGAAAATCACTCATTTTGAAAGCCACCAACCTGTGGATTCCTAAGAAATGTATCCTTATGGTTATGATTTCCACCCGATCTATCTAACGAAGTGAATTCTTTCCCTGTTGTCCAAAGGCCTTGAATTCTAGCTTCATTCCAAGACTTCTTCAGGCTGAACATACCAGTAGGCATGATACGACACAGAGTTAAATGATGTAAAGATGTAACGAAATCTTCAATTGGGATCCTAAAAGGAAATAAATGTTAAAGAATCAAGTACTATACATGCATCTTTTCTTACAAACACAAATTCAGCTTTGAGTCTCGTGTTCAAGATTGTTTATTTCGCTTTGGTGAACACAGTTATTATGAGTTCATTCTAGGAATAAATTAGCATTTACGTTAAGCAAAGTTACTTATAGTGGACAAGTCACGATATAATTATAAGTAAAGATTACCTTGTGAATTAGCTTATCTTGTGATATCTCTTAGTGTGCTTTTATAATGGAGCGTCGCGTTAATTTAGAAACAAATCAGTGCTATCAAATGAGAACTTTTATAATGGAGCTTCGAGCATAGCTTGATGTTAAATATATTGCAAATAAGGTAACAATAATATATTTCTGACATTAAAAAATTAAACAATAAGCGTTAAAATATGAAAACATACTATAAATAAGTAGAAAAATATAGTTTAAGAATGAAGATGTGTATCTTTATATTTTTACTCTGTATGTGCAATAATTATTGTTTCATTAAGTACTTGTCGACATTTTGTTCCAAATACTATTGCTCTGAAAATTATATATTATTCCATAAATATTTAGTTATGTCTGGTAAAACTTATTATTATCACTTATTAGCTTTACAATAAAGTTTCAGCGATTAATTGAGCACCTTTAGCTCATTTGGTAGAGCTTTGACTTCGCATTCGAGAGGTCCTGTGTTTGATCCCTGTAATCGACCTTCCTGACTGAGGTTTTACCAGGGGGTTTCCTCAGTTACACTAGGCAAATGTCTTAATGGTACCTTGAAATTAGGCCCTGAGCGACTTATTTCCGCTAACTTTTCCCTACCTTATTCCGGCCTGAGCCATAGATTCCTTAAGGCCATAAATAAGATTCAAATCGACTCAACTATAAAAAATTCAGCGTTTGATAAAATACATTATTTTAAAATTGTTACAGCAGATAGTATTTAGCAAAATACGAAAAAGGTGTTGCAGAGAACATACATAGGAAAACAGTATTTTCAAAAATAGATGTTGCAGAAGACATACGAACACTTAACAACTTGACAAAGATAGTTATATAGATACGGCGACCATACGTCCTGAAGTTTTCGGTTACGGCTTTGTCCCTAAAAATATTTTTAAGTCCCTAATCTGAACATAAAGGGCGATATAATTTAATTTAATTGAGACATCTCCATAGCTGAAAAGAGTCAGTCATTCGGGCAAAGTTTTGGACCGGGTCTATGGTTGGGACCTGACCTAACCCGATAACCCGGAGGACAAATGACGTTTTCAATTCTTTCCTTATCATACACTACTGCGTTTGAACAGTGTTTCTTTCAGGATGACCGGACCGGTGGTTTGACCTTAGAGCACGAAAGTCAATTGGATCTAGACCGGGTAAATGGAATCACTAAAAGTGACTCGATTTCAGCTCTGGACATTCCAACAAAAGTTTACATTTGTTTCATCGTAGTCTCTGAGTGTTCATAATTAATACGCGATGAACTAAGTTCTTAGTGATGATATTTTAGTTAGTAATAATAAATCAGGCTCTGTTTTACCCCCCCCCCCCAACTTTCCTCTTCACCACACAAACAATGTTTCGTATTTTCCTATTAACAGAAATGGGAAGTTTACAAGTGTGCCCAAGCATGTTTTCCTGACCCCAACTCATAGTATATGTAATTATTCCATCATGTATCTAAGTAATGTAGCGTATAGTAACGGGAACTGATGTAAATTAACAAAAAGTATTCTAATCTAACTTAATGTAAGTACTGCACTGCACTCTTGCGTCAGAACACATTATAAATCTGGAGTCATACCACAAATACATGTGAGGTAAATAAACTAAAACGCCATTACTTAATAAATTTTAAGAAATATATCATAAGTAAGTTATTATAATGGCTCAAAATCAAGAGTGTACGAAATGTTTTGGTAGTAATTGCTATTGATATCACAGGTGTTGGATTTTGTTTATACAAAATACAGTAATTTTATTGGTCCGATACGATCCTTCCGATTTGAAAATTTACCATTTCTGCTCTACGATAACACAACGCTTTGCTTTCAGCTCTACTCTAAAAGAGTAAGATTTCTCCGTTCTGCTCGACGTTCTACTATATTCTAGCTTTCGTATTTGCATGGAATCTATTTTCACAGAACGACAGAATTTATGAACAATCAAAAAGTGACGTCATCATGCTCGCCAACTGCGGAGAATCTACTTTCTTCTCAGGGCGACGACCTCTAGAATTTGCGGATCGGTAACATTGATTATTTGGATTAATTGGGGACCGATAGTGTCCGAAAAAACGATATACCGGATAAAAGATTATTACTTAAATACAGAGCTAAATATGAAAGTAAAATCGGTTTACCCACGTAATCTTGCTATCTCGAAGATAAGTTTTGTTTTAATAGTTTTGGTGTAATAACACACTGTTAAAGTACTCGAAACAAGGCTTACTGTAGTCATACCAAACGAAAATTGGTCATATTTTTTATATATATTTATGACTCACAAATTCCGGATAACCGATCATCCGGATAATCGAGGCTGTACTGTATCTTTTAGGCATTCCTCCTATTTGAAGAGGAATGTTGGCTTAACTAACTATCTTATGAGGGTGAATGTTAAATGAAGTAATGAGAACTGAGTGGATATGATTTTTTTTATTATTATTATTCGTAGTCACTCCTCTGGCAGGAGGAGCTAGGTTGTGGTGCAAGCCGAAGTCCGAGGAATACTCAATGTTACCTAGTTTACACGTCCTTATATACCAACCAAAAGTTGTATTTGGGCTCTTCCACCATAGAAAGTAGTTCGAAATAATTATTCTTTATAGAGTTTACATTTAAATTATTTGCAATATTGTTGAAATACTTTAAAATATATTCTCCAGTTTTCAATATTACAATATTTCCTACTCATTTTATAAATATAGTTCGTCGAGAATATCAATGCGCAACGCAAAATGTTTCCCTTACGATATGTTTCCGCCAGAGATTATCAACCTCCGGAGTTGGGCTCCCTAGAGATTAGACCTCACCCTCATTCGCCTTGACCCGTCGAGTGGAGGTCGATTGTGAACTCCGTGCTGGAGTATGATGGTAGCGGAGATCGAATGCCAGATCAGAGCTGTTGGGAAGGGCGAGTGAAGGGCGAAGGTGAACCCTGTAGTGAAAGGGAGGTCAAGTGGAGGGAAAAGGCAAACTCACTGCTACAGAGTGACATTGAGGGAGGTCAGCCCAAATTGGACGTCTATGGTTTCTACCGCAGCATGTCACAGTTTGAACTTATGCAATAACATTATCCGTAAATTCCACTGTTCCAACGTGTTCCACAAGAAACTGTAGCACGTCCTATGAACCCTGCAGCTACACACTGAAAAATGGCTGTTGCTGTGAGCCTCAACAGGTATTACGGTTGCACCGGTACCTTACAATAGGCGGCAGGGAGGTTTGAATACGGACATTGTGTATTTCAGCCATTCATTTAAAAAAAAACTTGGAAAATAGTAACCATCGTTAAGTTAGACCAACTTTACAGAGAAAAATTACATTTAAATTCAGAAAAAAAACAGGAGAAAAAACTTACCAAAATTCACCCTCTTCACACGCAAGTTCTCTTCTCGCCTCCTCTGTTGATGTTGCCCACTCTGTTGATTTTGACGACATTCGTATTAGTTCTCCAGGGGAATACACGTAGTTTCCTTCGCTATCCATTTGGAAGAAAAAGTCGATAATATGATAATAATAATAATAATACGAAAAAGAATTATATTGTAACCCCCTAACAGCACACAATATCGACCCATTACTGAGCCACTAACGGCCAATATCGATCAAGATTGGCCCAGTATTGGCCTGATCGATATCCTGTGTTGCTAGGGTCACATTTTCAAACAAAGTGACTTTTCTGAAAACAATATGAAAATTTGGTTAAATTGTCACTTGGATGCTATTGAGTACAGTGTATTATCAGTGTATCACTGTACAGTGTATTATCAGATAAAATATACATATGTGAACACAGCTTATGGAAAAATATACACACACACATATTTCTTTATGTTAATTTATAGATACTCAATACAAGTCTACTCAATCACCTGAAAAACTCATTTCTATCCTTAATATAGAGGAGATAAACCTCCTGTTTTATGCTGGTAGAGATGTTAGAATTTTATTACAAAAGCTGGGGAAAGTTTGTGTCAAAATTGCAAGGATATTGATTTTGAACTATGTCAGAAAAAGAGAGTGGCCATTATTAAGATGGTGGAATTTAAATCTTTAGTCTCACTCCCTAAACTTGTTCTGTATCATACCAAAGTAGCCCACGAAAACAAATGAGCTCGATTGAAATATTCTTAAATGAAGCCACAAGCGACTTGAAGTTTTGATTGTTAGGTAACCCTTTTTTTGTCTTATATACGTAACGAAGGAACTATCAGTAAAAAAGGTTATTACTCAGAAATCCTTAGTGGTATCAACATTATTTTATTTTCCTTGGCGAAATATGGTTGGACCATTCTACAATAAGGCCTTGGCTGACGCCATAGTGGCATTACGAACGTGGAAAATTTCGAATATTAAAATTCTGTACTTTACGGAAAGTCGGCGCAGATCAATAATTCAAATGAAGTAAAATAAAATATTATTGAATCTACTGTAAAGGACAAGCACACTGTCTGAAATAACTGATAATACAGGGAAACACAGCATCACAATAAATTCGGTACGTTTTTCACCTCAAAGTGTGTACGTTAGAGGAAATGCAACGCTATAATTAGCAATAATAGAGTAAGTGGTCTAAAGTTGTAAAGCGAATTAGACAATCACTCAATTTTCAAGATATTTTCCGGAATGCAATTTCTTTCTAGTATGGATTTTTACAGTTGTGTTTGAACAAATTTCTTCTTATTTGAAACGAAACGTCTTTACTAAAGTATAAAGCATAGCAGCTGGTACTGACTTTTATCACCATGATTAAGTGTTGTCACCAGATCACCAGATTTTGAATATACGGACATATACGAGTGTATTGACTTATAAAAAATCTCAATGGTTGTCTTACATCTTCTCCCTTTCTACATAGGAATCATATGTATAAACAAATAAATCTACACTTACGAGTAGTTAAGAAAAAAAAACGAATGGGTTTCAAATTTCCCTAATAGCAACACAAAGCCAATATATAGAAATAAAACTGTAATTAATAACATTAGAGTTTCAATGCAATCATGCGCATTTAATACATAACTATTTCTAAAATAGAAGTGCTTATGGAATGGCGACTTGCTTATCCTTAGTTTGGTTTACATATTTCTTTTTGGAAGTGTTGAGTAATTTTGAAGAATATGTGGGAAATACTGTAGAATATGTTTAATACAGTGAAAGCTACCAATGTTATGGTTTCTGTTAAATGACATTAACGGTGTAGATCACCCCCGCCATCTTGGTATGACCTTTCCCTTGATTTACATGGGAATCATTTTACTCGTCTTGTCTCTCTCAGAAGTAGAATATTCAAGTTCTGCTTTCACGAAATTTGCCTTGGTGGTTATTTTGACTCTTGAAAAGTTTTGGTTTGTGAAGTTTCTTCTAATATACGAGTATAATGTATTATTAATAGTTTAACATATAAATCACAATATGTTAACGGGAAATTATACTGTCCGTGTGTAAAAAATTGTATTTCTATAGAACAGCATGAGTAAAACAACACATAACGAAACACGTGACGAAAACAGAAGTTAAAAATTACGCTCCTGAGAGACGTAAGACTAGTAAAATAATTTTCATGTAAATCAATGGAAAGGTCATACCAAGATGGCGGGGGTGATCTACACCGTTAAGATAAGAAGTGTATATTAAATGGAAATAGAATATTGGTGGTTGCTAGGAAGAATTATAAAGCGATGCTAAAGATTATTTATAAATATAAAAAGGAATATTAGTTTTGAATCCACACGTAATAATGTTTAAGATATTCTAGATAAGGATATGGAACTACAGAGGCTAGTGGTGTTTGTGTAAAGACCTACTATTAAGGAAAAGAACATTGCTTTACTATGGATATTATTAACGTTAAGTATAATAGATAATTAGACAAAATCCAACCTAATCTACCGGTTAAATAAAAAAAAGCAAATATTACTAAAAACTGACAACATATATCACTGATTTTTACCCGTACAATTACGATATGTACGAAGCAAATATTCCTTTAACTCAATCTATACGGATTGATTTAAGTGGTTGTCTGTTCGTTCAGATAAAATGATAAAAGCCTGTAAAATGAAGGTTGTCATGACAATTCCAAAAAAAAAAAAAAAAAACCGCCAAACAGAGTAACAGAAATTATATGAATCAGGATGGTTTATTTTCTGAGCTTATATACCTATAATCTTGTATTGAGAAGTAAATCAGATGTTAGGATTTTAACCTAACAAGAATTAGAACATTATAATAGCTATTAGCTATGTTACGTCATTATTAGTAAAAAAAATAGTGTGAACATCAGCAGTATCATCATAAAATAATAAGTTCAGTTCATGAGATCTGATAAAGTCAACATACCTTTTCTCTGATGAAGCTGCTTCTTCAATACCCACAGATTGTTCAGAATCTCCAAAAGGATCTCTCATCTTTATCAAACGCAGTTTGTTTTTGCCACTACAAAAAAAAGGAGTGGTAAAAAAGCAGATATTCATAAATATTAATTTTAACTAATTGTGCTTTTCAAAAGCAAGTGACGAGCAAATCTCTAGACATTACATTCTGGATATTCATGTTGTATTTATAATCATTTTAAATAATAAAAAAATGAAATAGCTCATTTTCAACAAGTTCTTATTAAGCATAGTTTATTAAACTGTGTAGATATTACCAAAACTTTCGACTTAGAATATCATAAGGAACTCCTTGAAAAGTTGAACAATCACGGTATCAGAACATTTCGTTTATATCTTACTTGGAAAACAGCAAGAAGGTAGTTCAAATAATACACAGCAATAATAAAGATCTAATATCTAAACATATAAATAAAATGTAAACAATTTCCTGTGGTATACCCCAAGATTAAGTTTAAGGTCTAACATTGTTTCAGATTGGCATAAATGATCTTCCCAAAAGTTACATACAACGAAAACACCGCTCTTTGCTAAAGACACGAAACTTAGAATCACTAGCAATTATAAACAGCATGTTAAAACGAAATCCCTCGGGAAAACCGCTAATCTTTCAACTCGGTTTCCGCAAAACAAAACACAATACAAAATTTACCATCCCCTCCTTCCACAAAATAAATTTAAACTGAATCCATGGAGAACACATAAGCTGTAAACTTTTACCACTCACACAATAAACTTTGAAATCAAGTTAATATAATATTTAATAATACACCAATACAATATAAAGAAAGATTTAATTCTTAGGAGTACAGATCACAGATGCCCTTACATGGGGTGAACATATAGTTTTACTGACTCAAAAATCAAGTCAGATATGCAATAAAATTACTTTCGAACGTTTTAAACTTATCTACACTCAAAATAATATACTTTAGCTTATTTCAATCATTACTAAAATATAGACCCCAGGATGCTCCCTCACCCACTGCGTACGTCACTGGTTTTCAGTGAGAAACACCATGAACAATATTTCTTCCTGTGCGCGTGGTCACGGGTTCAAGTCCTCCCGGGGTCCATTGACCGGAGTGCTTCGGAGCTATTTTTACCATAATCTATAAATCCCATCCTTAGAAGTTCGTCAGCTTGTTTAGGGCACTAATATCAACTCAAACAGAAAGAAAAAAAAAGCATGAGCAATTGGAAGATAAACTGACGCTACCTGACAAGACCTTTCACTCCGCCTTCTTTAATCTTCTTAATATCCACAATTGCGTAAATTCTTCCTTTAATCAGACCCGTTTGTGTCCTCTGTCCGAAGTCTTCTGGATTTTCAGTCTGAAATATCAGTTAGATACATTAAAAATGGATAAGCGCAGCAAAAAATTGAAAAGAATTTAAATGGAAACGTGTGAGAATTTGAATTTGTATTTACTCATGGCATTTAGACATCTATGGAAAACGTGTAAAAGGGTTCGGTAAAATTTATTAAGGTGATCAAAAATATTTGTAGTACATGTTATATTTTTTTTATTTTATTTATTTATTTTAAATTTTTATTTTGGTATCTCAGTATGATTGCAAAAATAAATGGGCTAGTCTTTTGTAAACTCCCCGGAATCGTTCAAAAGAGTGAAGGTTAGGTTAGGTTAGATTGGATTAGGTTAGCATAACTTATATTAGTTCGTTCAAGTCGTCTTTAACTGAGCTTATCGCCTCTAGACCTTCAAAATACGAACCGAAATAATGTACTAAACATGGTGATTTTTCGTTCGGAGGAGTATCCAAAGAGAATCCAATAAATAAAGTAGTATAAAGATAGGTTTAAGAAACAGAAAAGAAAGGTTTTATTTTTGTTCTCTATTTCAAGCTAATTTGAACGTAATGGTCCGGCAGAAATGTAGAAACACCTTGCACTACCGTCCTAAGTTGTTTTCTCTACATTTTTATGTTCAGTAGGTCATGCTTATGCATAATCAGCCGGGCGACACTTTGCCATTGTTGAGCATTTTTTGTCTATGACGTCATAAGTGACGTCACAATGTTTCCATGTTTTATTTCTATACTATAAGACAAACAATATGATTATTCTAAAAACTACCCAACCGATTCTTATGCTGTAAAAAGCGTCTGATAGAGCGTGAAATTCTTTACTTATATAATTATGACCTTACGTTTATTTTCACTATAGTACAGCGACGTCACTGTTACTATGAATCAATTCTGTGCTAAAAGACATACAACATTGGTTATATTCGAAACTAATCAACCGATTAGGTTCTAAATTCGCAACTTATTTTGTTGGTTTAATAATAATAACGTTAATTATAATAATAATAATAACAACATGTAATGTGACCCTGTTGAGGAGGAGTCATTCCATGTCAAATTGATAATCTTTACCACAGATGAATGACATCAATAGTAACATCAGTCTGTAATTATTATTAAGTTTTTTTTTAGGTAATTAGCGAATAGAAATGTTATTTTTCTTACATATGTATTTTTCTTACATTAACTGGAGTTAATGTTGGCCAAAGAGTACTTCCGTCTTCCTCGCTTTTATTTATCGGCATCTGACACTACTTTTCCATTTTCTTTTAAAAGAAAACAGTTTCCAATTTGATTAGCATTTTGTATGACGATAAAGAAGATCCCTCGACATCGTAAGCATGTATTTACCTGAACCTGTTTTCAGTCAGTATGGGGCACTATCGCATGCGAGGTCTTCTGAGAATGTAAAAATCGAACCAAAACCAACAGGTCGACGTACTGCTAACGTTGTTTGTATAAAAAGTTTCCTAAATTTAAAGATTGTTTTATATTTATTGTTCTATTAATAATTACTGTTTTGTATTGTTTTCTCCTCTGTGTCTGTCCTTTATTTTACATTCTTTTCTAATGCTTTTTTATTTCTAACTTTTATCTCTCCATTTCCTTTATTTTATCATGCAGAAGAGCAGCACACGAGCGTCTCGCGCTCTGAATTGAAGAACAGAACGTGTAAAGATATATAACCGAACCTGACTTTACCTAACCTAACCTACCCTAACCCATGGTCACTAATCTAATCTACGAAAATAATATGTAAGAAAGCAATTATCTGAAAGGAAAAAAAAAACGAAAAAATCTTGCTACCTCCGGGATTCGAACCCGGGTTGTTTACTCAACAAAACCAACGCCTTAACCACTGATCCGCGATACGAACTTGCAAATGGTGATTTGGAAGTTGTATTTACAGTGCACGTGTTAGGACTGGTTTTCATGAAAGCTTGCTTTGCCTGCGATTTGGGTGAATAGCCAACTGAAACACGTGGTGTTTCGTGGTGTATATTTATGACATGGTATAACACGTGTTTCAATTGGCTACTCACTCAAATCGCAAGCTTTCATGAAAACGAGCCCTTAAGTAACAAGCAAGTAGTCACGCGTGCAAGATAACGGCCTCCATTCAAATTCCGAGCGCGACACTCTCTAGAAAAGCACAGATACCCTAGTTTATGCTTATTCTATGAATCCGTTACTGTATAATGATACTTACTTTCACACTGACACACATTGGAGATTCAGTTTCGTTGTACTCATACAGTGTTTTGAAGACCGTTGTCATATCTTCTGCCTGAAGGTCCCATAGCCTCAGGACTCCACCAGAAAGATCGACCAATGTAGTTCCTAGAGATCCTTCATCTAATACACCATAGGAACCATGAAGTCTGTAAATAATTTTTGGAATACCACATTAATTATGAAAATACAGTGAATCCCAAAAGAAAAGAACCCATTTTAATTGATAGTTGTATGAATGACCACCGGCTATCGATTGCAATTTAAAATAGTTAAATAAACAATCCGAAACCGTGTTTCTAATCGGTAACCAGTAGCACGTTAGGGACAGGAGTGAAGAGTAGCTCCACAAATACGAATATAGTTATTTATACCTTAACATTTTGAAGTAAAATAGATAGATATAAGAAAATAAAGGGTATTGACCTTGATAAGTTGAACTCAACAAGGTAGAGAAAAGTAAAATAAATGATTTTATCAACATATTTATTAACAACTTTAACTAAAAAATAGTTCATGCCAATTCAAAATACATAGTCTGCTCACTTATATGAGTAGCAAGTAAAATGTGGATAAAACTATGTTGAGCTCTTGTATATACATAATTAAACTATGCTGACTTCAATTCATTACAAACCTCACACAGTAAGCGTAACAATTTCTGTATTCTAACAGTACTTTCTTCAAACAAACACTAATCAACACAAGTGCATAATTAAGCACCAGAAACCTTGAGATCCTTTTTTCCTCTTCCACCAATTATGTTCCAGTTGTTCAATTTCCAAAACTAAAGAAATGTTAACCAATCACAGTTCATAAACACTAAACCTTAATACAATCCACGCCCCATAGTCATCTAGAACCAGGGTTTCCGCGAAGATGTTCCATTTCATAAACAACTTCCTTTCCTCCTGTTCTAGTATCTTCGCCTCTTCACAGGCTATTTCTTTCGCTTTTTCTGGACGTATTTGTAAATAGAGTTCCTGTCCCTTTTTAGCCTGACGCAGTCCTTGTGTTGTTTAAACCTCTTTTCCGTCTCTCCTAAACACCGCCTCACAGTTCATACACTACTAGTCTTTGTTCTTCGTCTTTTTTTAGCACCTTTCTTGTTTCTCACTAAGTCGAAGACATCTTCTCTCCTTTCCTGTAAGATTTTACTTCTACCTTTCCCAACAGACGCTTCTGAGCCTCGGTGGTTCAGTTGGTAGAACGCCCACCTCTGGTGGTAGGGGTTGTCGGATCGATCCCTGCTCATGCCATGTGGGCTTTTTGGTGGACAAATACCGTGTGCGTGGGTTTTCTCGGCGTGCTCCCGTTTCCTCCCACTTTCTTCATCCCATCATCATCCATACAGCCTGAGCCATAATTGCCTAAAGACCTTAAAATAAATTCAAATTCCAACAGACGCTTGATTTTTTTTTCCGTAATTCTTCCTCCACTTTCTATTCCAAACCACATTTTTCTTTTCTCTTTTTCTTTCTGATGTGTTTCCTCTTCTTCTTCCTTCTTCTGTCATCCTCACTATATCAATTCTACTTCAGCTGTTCCCAAAACCTTTTCACGTCTCCCTTCCTCTCATCTTATTCTGGATTAAACTTTTATATTCTTCCCTCCATGTTCCGCATGAAATTTGCTTTTGTTGCTTCGTCAATGTACTCGTCTTGTGGCCTTCTGGTGCTTAATTATGAACCCACATAGCATTGATTAGTGTTTGAAGAAGGTGTTCATAGAACACTGGAACTGTTATGCTTACTGTGTGCGTGTGTGTGATTTTTTTAAATAAATAATAATTAGTGTAATAAGCCTTGTCACCGTACTTTAATTAACTGAAGTAAGTAATAATTGAACAATGGACATTTCCAGTATTTCTGTTTTTGTTGCAATTAAAAATTATTCTGCTAAAGCTGACTATGTATGACATTTTCTTTTCTTTCTGTGTTGCATTTATCAACCGTAATGAAGCAACAGTCCCACTCTTGCCCTTAATCGTGCGCCGCCGTGTTATGACGTAATCAATCTGCAGACTGCTTTGTCATTAAAATACAGGTGGTACTTCGTTTGTTAGTATTGTTAACAACAGATAGGAAAAACGGATCGAAACAAATCGTATAAGTGGTGCATAATTTCTCTATGCCTTAATACGTCACGTCAATAAGCACTTCTAACCAAATATTTGTTACTGTGCTGAAATAAGAAAAGCGAAAAAGGACAAGAGAATGAGATCGTAATGAATCCTGCAAGTAGGTAATGCCATTTGTTAGCCGCTTGTTGAACTACGTACTATATGATTATAGAGAAGGTTGGAAAATCGTTATGTTAAAGGTGATGTGTGATGTTTCCATTGCATGTAACAAAAAAAAAAAGAATCTAACCTGACTTTACCTAACCCACTTCTGTGCAATGTGTAAAATTCTAAAAATGTGTATAGCTAAAGAAAAGCCCTGTAGTTAAGAATATAGGCAGCAGATGGTACTACCGACTAGCAAGTACTAGGAGATCTAAACAGCTTCAGCAAAACTTCCGTCACTCCTAATCACCATCTATTGAATCGAGGTTCAAATTAGAACGAGTTCGCATTCACTACCGCAATAAATCTGATTTCATATCTCATTGTCAGATTTTAACAGTTTAAACTACAAAGGTTAGTGTTCGATTCAATACATCTTACTCTGTACTTTGAAGACAGGAAACAAGAAAAATAAATCGTTTACACAAAAATAAAACTTTCACAGTTCGATGTTAGAAACACAATTTATTATTCGCGTATCAAATACACATTTTTAACTTACAACACAACGTTTCGACTACGTCTGTAGCCATTATCAAGTGTACTGTTAACAGAATCGTTCTTTTTTTATTCTTTTTCTAAATATTTAATTTTTTATTGTTGCCAGGTCATATTTATTTGTTTGTTGAGAACGTTATTTTTCTATCTTCAATTCTATTCATATTGATGCCATTTTTTCATTCTTGATTTAAACTTCCACATTCGTTTTCATTAACATTATTCGGATTATAGTAAATGCAATATCCTTCTCTAATCAATCTTTCTGCTTGACTCTTAGCTCCTCTAAGACACCTAATGCTACTGTCATCTAAATGATGAGCTTGATCAATTATATGAGTAACCATTCCTGATTTAATTTCTTTATTTTTAATAAACCTTACGTGCTCTGCGTATCTTTTCTTTATATGTCTTCTAGTTTGACCTAGTTTTTAAACAACAGGCACAAGACATTGAGGACTCGCCTGTAATTGTTTCAAGTTGCTTTCCAAGCTTCCCAGTGCAAATTCAAGACCCTTGTGGAGGGTATTTGTTTCTATTTTTCAACATTTTTAGTATGTTTTATTTCTTATCCATTTAAAATTGATTTTTACTTTTAATACTTCTTTAAGATATTGATATATTTTGGTAGCTTTAACACTAATTTATAACAGTTTTCTCTATGATCATAATATATCTTCTAATAATGCTCTTTAGAACCCTTGTATTTAATATAAATTACCTATTTTTTTCTTTATGAAATACGATTTTAACTTTCCGCAATCGTATACTTTTAGTCTTCAGCAAGAAGGCTGTGAAGCCTTATGCGCTCGCTCCGTCCGTCTGTCGACAACTTTCAACTCAGGAATTACTAGGGCAAGGAAGGTGATTGAGATGTCGATGGATAGGTCATGGTACGATGAGTTCAAACCCGTATCATTCATACAGATAGCAGAGGTGGATCCCGAGTTTCGGAGGGGGATTTCAACTTTGGAACTCCTAGGGCTAGGAAAGTGGTTGAAGTGTTATAGGAAAGGTCTCGCAGCATTTTTTTTCAACAGAACATTAATCATATATAGAATGCTCGCTGGTGAAGCCTGGCGGTAGCTTATATGCACAGTCCCCCGACTGGGCTCCGACTCACTTGTATTAAAATGAATGTTAGTGAAGCATTTTTTAACAACTTACAATTATCTAAATTTGTAGTGCCCGTTACTGCCATCTGTTAAAAATAGAATATACTACTTACATTTCGTATAGCCCGTGAATATATTAAATATAGTTTTAATATATCTTTGCAAAAGAGAATACTAAAAGCAGGTAAGGAACAAAAAATGTAAATTAAAACTATTACATTGAAGTTACTATTGCATTTCGTGAAAGTAAATTAAAACAAGGTCTTCGATAGGATTCAAACAGCCTTAGGTGAAAGTATAAAAAGTTAAAAGTTGCATGCGCTAATCAACTGTGCTATATTGTCAACACATGAAAGCTGACACAAAACAGTAATAACAAGAGCATTGCAAATTGAGACGGTATATCCTTGGAGGAATAAGATAGAAGGAGACGCCCAAGCGTACCCCTACTTCGAAAATAAATTGAAGCCGAAAATGGCCGCCGCCCCGGCTGTATGTATCGCGGTCCGCCATATTGCGTATGGAAGAAAATTGAAGTATTACATTCACAGACATGCAAATAACCAGATCACTCTTGGTGCTTTTATGAGAGTTTAAAAATGGTATTGAGTTGTGCCGCTTTCGGATGTATCAACAGATACAATAAAAAAGGTCTCAATGTCACATTTCACAGGTGAGTGTTAGAGAAAACTTCTGTCGAAATATAAAATGTTGATATAAATTGATGGCATGGAGACAATTAAAAGTGCTTTTCCATGCTTTTCATTATGCCGTCAATATGTTAATTCGAGAATTTAAAGAGAAGGATTGCTGTTCTATTTTTCTCATAGGTTTTAAATAATTACAAGAAACTGACTAAAGGAAATGTCAGTAGTATTAATTATATTTCATGCACTTCGGGGAATTGTTTTTCGTTACGCAGCGTTCCATGTTCACTGGAAGTTTTGTTTACTCTTTATGTTGATCTATACAATATTTATAAATACTGACAAATTATCTGTGTATGTTTGTATTCTTTAACCATAATACCAAACCTTCAGGTGTAAATTAAATGTGATTACAATTCAATAATGTGATTTATAGGGTGGCCGTATCAATGTTTGACCAAATAAGGAAAATTTCAACTCGAAGCAAGAACTGACGTTTATATAATAGAAAAAATATACGAAACAAACCCTAAGACCATGCAGAATAAATCAAAGAAAAAGTAGCTCACATTTATTTCATTTAACACAACAGACAAATATATTGCTGAAGGTGTAGTTGCACCAGTAGTTGACCAGTTGTAGTAGCCAATTGCGAACTACGATTGTTGCAGTGTAGATCATTGATTCTTTTTACTGTAGGATTATTTGATTCAAGGAACAACGAAGAATGCAATAATTAATTATTTCACTGTACCTTCTACTTGATATGCACGGATATCTTCTGTCCTCTTATTGTGCGCTCTGCTCTCTTCCAGATACCCTTTACATTTTTTATTTGATTTTGGAGTACTGTATTTCCTGATTGCACAGCATTTAGAGACTACACTATTAAACCTTATGGAAGTATAAAACGCACTGTGTTTACTACTATATCCAATAGAAACTATTATTATTGTTTGTCTCCCTTAGTCAACCACTGGCGACTGGTCCATTACTGGTACGGTCACCATGTAGCTTCGCATGTCATAGACCAGGTGAATGAGAGAATAAATTGTAACAAAACTTTTCTAAATGAACATTTTACGCTTTCTGAATCTTAGAAGCACTGTTATAAACATATGTATCTTTTATGTTAGTATGTTTACATGATTCAAGGGGTAAATTGTAATTTATGGTAGTCAAGAAATTTAAAAATTATAGCTATGGAGCTATTTAGATTCACTTGCGG
>JAGDQP010010579.1:0-25843 GCA_022664845.1 Lepisma saccharinum | reverse complement strand
TTAACCCTGGCAAGAAGCTTAGCCGTCGATTGTAGAACTGACCTTAAGTGGATTACAACCACTTATATGTCCCCCACCAACCGGGAATAGAACCCGGAATTCCTTGATTACTAAAGCAACTAGCAAAATCCTTCCTCTAGCAAGGAATCCTATGGCGATTAAGATCAATAAAACTCTTGAGTACGGAATATCAAGGCCATGAGCTGCAAATTTCTCTCAGATTCACTTCTGTGTAAAGAGGGAGACAAAAAATGTTTGTATTTAGTGAAGAAAATCGACGTCGTCTTTTGGAAACAGTGCCAAAATAATAATTGGAAGAAAAATGTCAGTCTGTGGTATTTGAAAGGTCACCAAATACCATTTGCGTGCGAAGTTAATTTTCCTTTCACAAGCCATGGCTACGTGTAATAAATGGATATCCGCGGAGGAAGAATTAAAAACCACTTAGGGAGATAAAAACCACCAGACTCTTACTGAAAGCAGACTGAACTGCTATAGTTTAGATCAAGAGTAAGGATTCATAGTTTGTTTTTTTTCGGACAGACTTCATGCTAATAAACCTAACGTAAAATAGGTCAATGAACTAGATAATACTTATCTAACGAACTGTTTTAGCTTTCTGTCTGTTAGGCAACTTTGGATCAGGTTGGGATAATATAGGGAAATAAGTCAGCCAGGGCGTAGTTTCAAGGTGTCATCCCGGCATTAGTCCGGTGTGACTGCGCGGAAAAGTCTGAGAATACATCTGCTAGGATCGATCCCAGGACCTCCGAAAACGAAACCCTTTTCGTCGCAAAGTACAGTAATAATGTTGTTGTGCCATTCGTTCATAATACTTATTAATGTGTTCAGAAAATGTTAGAATTTTGAATCCAGGCTTCCAGATAGTTAATAGGTACGGTATTGAATTTGAAACATAATAAAGTATCACAAAACCTTTCTTGAAAACAAGTACGAAATACATGACCACCCCGTTGACCTAGTCGTTAGCGTGTCTGACTACGGATTGAGGGGTCTCGGATTCAATTCCCGGCGCTGCCAGGGATTTTTTCCAAGGCGGGTGGGTCTGGAACGGTGCCCACCCATCATCGTGATGCAATTGGGGAGCTGCTATGAATAAAAGACAGTGGCGATCACAGTGAGAGCTTAAGCTGTCCTCTCTCAACCCGTCTGGTCAGCGTGGGAGCAGTAGACCAACTCCTCCCTTTGGCGAGAGGCCTCATCCACTAGTGGATTGAATACGGCTGTAGTTTATATTGTGGCGCTGAGTTCAAAAATGACCACCCACCATTTTGTCATTCCAATATAGATATTTGTAATTGCTGGGTCCACATTTGTGTACTGCGATGCTTTATTTCCTTAGCCGTTTGTGAAATACAAAGTTGTACTGCGACTTTCTGACTTAACCATAAATATTTTAACCTCCTGCTATAGGTGCAATTTGTGACGAAATGGTAATGCGGCTTTTTTAAATATCATTTTCGACTTCAGCATACAGAAATACACTCAGGACACTCAAAATTAATATATTTTTTATTGTTAACCAGTGAAAACATCTTTTGCATATCGCAATTGAGTTAATTATTTGTATCTTCTTTATATGTATTTGTTTTGAGAAGTTTACTGCTATCAATACGGTAGAAACATGTAGTTAAAATCTGACGTCATTGTCTTGATAAGTGTTGCCAACCTGGAATAAAGTTTCATTAATTTCAAGTTATTAGGTATTTAATATTCCTTGGGGACTATAATATATGAAACACGGAATACAGTTTTGAAAGATGTGAATACGGTACTCCTATATGAGGTGAAATATTCAAGCTCTTCTACCTCTTATATTACGTAACAATTGGCAACACTGTATTCCGTGCTATACATATGATCCTTATCATCCTTAGTTTTTTTTTTAAACATTCAATAAATAGATTTGTTAGTGCCGTTTGTAAATATATGAAACTTTATGTCAGGTTGGCAACATTGGCAAAAACATCCCATTTAAACTTCCAATATGTACACTATTAGGACTCACTCTGTATAAAATATTTTTTAAAAAATATAAATGTTAATAATGAACTAATCTTACTTATTATTATTATTATTAACAATAGTGATAGATCATATTAAACTGTTCTTTTGTAAAGACCACCGTGACGTTTGTTAGAATTACATGAATCTCTTAGTATTGTCTCCTACACTTTTCATTGTGTCAAAGGAGAAGAATACTGAATATAGTACTTACTATTGGTTTCTTCCAGACAATCTCTCCAGAAAATGATCTTCTCAGTCCAAGACTTTTATCCTCTGGAGGGAAGAAAGGGTCGACAAAGTTCCTCTTCTCTTTGGTATATTGTTTCACTAACTTTGAAAAATCTTGGCCCAGGAAATGTTTTGGCTTCGTCAAAAAAGTTTGTTCGAATTTGTCCACAACCTGCAAAGGGTCAGTAGAGGAATAATTTTGAAAACATTTTAATAACTTTTTTCCTTTCTGTGTGTCATGCAAAAAATTAGTACAGAAGTAAAAGAAGAAAATACGGGGTCCTTATTAATGATCTTCAGGGTTTGCAACACTGTTTAATGAAATTCAGATACATGCTAAAGCACTAGAGTAACGCAAAACGTAGTGCCACACACGGATTCAGAAACATAAAGAGAACATATCTGGATATAATTATATTGAGGCTTTGTATCCATACTTAATTTAATTAAAACAGGCTGACAAGGCTATTGCACTTAACTTTATTGTAAGAAACACACTGTATGCGTTACAGTTCCAATGTTCTAACATCTTCCTCAGACGAAACACTAAACAGCTCATAAAAAGCACCAGAAGGCCAAGAGATCCTCTCTACGTCATCCGGCACTAAGAATTCTGGGACGTCATTGGCGGATGACGTAGAGAGGATCTCTTGGCCTTCTGGTGCTTTTTATGAGCTGTTTAGTGTTTCGTCTGAGGAAGATGTTGTTAGAACATTGGAACTGTAACGCATGCAGTGTGTTTCTTACAATAAAGTTAAGTGCAATAACCTTGTCAGCCTGTTTTAATTAAATTAAGAAAATATCTGACGCAAATAATCTAGGAGACAGAGGGAAACGGGAAGACAAATAACATAAGAGATTTAGACAAAGGGGTAAATTCGTTAAGGAGAGATTACCAGCTCAAAGCTAGGGATGATTAGCAACGAACGAACTCACCTCCCTGCAAAATTGCTTATCCTCTTTTAAAAATTTGCTTTGTTCGTTTGAAATGTAGGTAGACAGGAACTGATGTCAGATTTAGTTAGGTTCTGTGATCTCGATTTATCCAGCTGATTTCAATCTTGTGAGACTACAGCCTTGATTTAAAGTAAATTTGTACTATATGCACTCAGACTCAAACGCGCGCTAGTGTCTAAAGGAAAACAGTACGAGAGGAACTGACTTCAGATTTGGAAACATCGTCTTAACACTTTACCTGACTGTTTTCGAACTGATCACGTTACAACCCTTCCTCACGGTATTTTTTTTTGCACAGAGCTGAAATCGGGTCACTTTTGGTGACTCGGACATAGGTGACCCGACCCGAAACTTGACCCGACTGATTCGGTGACTCGACCTTGGCCCAAATGCTGACTATGTGACCCGATGATCGGAATGTTGACCCCGGAGGCCCAATCTTGACCTTCTAGTAGTCTGATACAGAGTAAAAAAAAAATTCAGAAACATTTCTGAAAAATGCCAGCTGGAAATTTCCAGTAAATTGTCTGATAAACAACAGCTATAATTCAGTTTGCCGGGATACTGGGAGTAAAAAAAGAAACGGAAGTCTCAAGCGGCACTCGAATATGAGTTGTTCAGTTGAAAGTCCAGCATCTTACCGACTGAACCAAGCTGCCAGTCATAAGTAAGCACCAGAAGAAACCAGTATATTAGCCACAGTTAAAAATTTTGTACTCGTTGCTAGGAACTCTCAGTAGAGTTCCGCAGAAGTTTTAGTAATTTCATGTTGTTTCATTAAAGTCAAGGAAAAGCGCAGAAACTTTTCGTATGTTGAGGTGGATGGATTCAGTTCTGAGTTCTGCACATGCGCAGAGTGAGAAAGCGGTTTCTTATCGTAGCCATGAATGGAAGTCTGATTAAGTATTTGCTGCCGCCATCTTGACCATTTCTCATTTTAAATTAAATGAGAAATATTCTTAGTGAATGGGAATCCCGATCCCTAGTTGAAAAATACAATTTAGTAATTAAAATGTGGGGATCAACTAAGAAAGGTGCCAAGAAAAACGCATGAGGTGCCAGAGAATCTCTCCCTTTTCCCACCCCTACAAATAACGCCCTGCTCCCGGTCACCCCGTAAAAGAAATACAACTGTTCGAACTTTTCGAATGTATAATAAGAAAATAATTTAAAATTCTGTCTTGCCCTCCGGGTTAGGCCAGGTCCCAAGCCAAGACTCGGTGCCCCGGTGTAAATACGTGGACCAAACGACCCGACAGACTCGTTTCATCTCTTATATCCATTCTGTAAGTAGCGCAGTTTATCGTCTTAAGGAAGCACATAAAAAGAAAAATACTTTGTATTTTAATTCAGCGACCTCGGAAATGTCTTGACAACATACTGCACCCAATGCAAAAGTTATCTCCACTCAAAAGCTGTTGGTCTTAAAAACATTATGAAACAAAATAATCCTTACACACTAAATCAAAAGAGCGGAAAGAGAGACCACTCTTTTGTAGAGCGAAATTTTGACTCGAAAAGGTTGTTTCTAACAAAACGCTCTCTCGGTTTGGATGAAAAATGTGTTCCTTTTAGATGGAATTCCACGTTCTTTTGGATGAAAATTATTTTTTCAAAGCTGAAAGAGCGATTTCTTATTGATTCTCCAAACTTGAAAGAGCAATTTCGCATCTTTTTAGAGTGGTTCATTTCTTCCATTTCTCATCTTTTTAGAGTGGTTTATTTTTCATCCTTTTAGAGTGATCTACAATGCATCATGGTTACAAGTCAACTTTGTTCTCCGCCATTTGTAACTGCGAAGGTTATCGAAAGACGAAGCTATGCTGTGAAATGTATCGCGCTGCGTTTAGTTAAAAATGACAACGAAAAACCTGAAAACTTTTCTGTGAGAAAAGTATACCAGAAGACGTCAGGAGTGAGATTTGTACAAGAATTTTTTTAATGTTGTTCTCAAGTACCTAACGCGACGAAAGAAAGCATTTCGAAGGCGTATTATCGCTGTTGGATGACTAGCTGAGGGGTTAAGACGTTGGATAGCTGGCTGGAAGGTACCGGGTTCAACTCTCCCGGAGTTTCGTTTTTTTTATTTATTTATTTTCCATTCATAAATACATTACTTTTCTCTCTTACTACTTATGAATAAATATTCCCTGCTGCATCTTTTTACACTTTCAACATTTTATTCCGTCGTTTTTGTGTTCAAAAGAAGAACATGCTATTTTAAATAGATGGAAATTCGTCTAAAAAAATAAAAACATGTCTAATTCCTATTGAAATGAACTCCCATAGATCCCATCTTTTTCGAGTGAATATTTCTCATCTTTTCTCCAATCAAAATTCATTCTAAAATAGTGGTCCCTCTTTCCGCTCAAATCGAGCGAAATTTCGCTCTTTTGATTTAGTATGTGGCCTGAAAATCTACCGCAACAAAGAGGGACCACTATGGAGTAGAATACAGCGCAGTTTATAATTGTTTTCAAGTGTTTATGCATTATACGTTCTTAATAAATGTGTAAATTCATGTTACCAGAACCGCAATTTCGGGGGTCTCTATTCGTCATTTTTAGCGACTTTCAAAGTATAATCTAGTGATATTTTATCATGAAGAGTTGGCAGCAATGGTAACGTCCCACCCTTTCCGCGTGGTATATTGACTCCTGAGAACGTATCACACTCTGATTTTCGCTATATTCATTTCGCAATTTCTTCCTCTTCACTCCCGATGACCATAAATGTGTGCAAACTATCATAAAAACATTTCTTCGCACTATTTTTCTACTATCGATTGAACTTTAGCGCTTGTCATTTATTCCGCCCTGTGTTTGATTCTCTTTAATCTCGCTTCATGATGAACTTACGCCAGGAAAAGTAGATAATTTAAGAATAATGAAAAATAAAACTGTGTGACAACAGGCTGAAATTGTAAGGTCAAAGGTTAACAAAACCACGGGTGTGGCTCTTGTAGCGACATGGTTAGTTCTACGTAATAATGTAGCAAAGAGAAAAAAGGAAGAAATTCTCTGACAGTAAAAACGAAACTCACAGCACGGCAGGAATATTTAGAAACAATAAAGATTTCACTTTAAAAAAAAAACAGAGCTGAGACGCTTCACCGAATCAATCAAGTCATTCGCATCAAGTTTTCGACCGGGTCATCGAATTATGCTCCGGCCCCGGTCTGACCCGATGACCCGATTTCAACCCGGTGTGGTTAAGCAGAGTTTTAATTCCTTCATTATTATAGACACGGTTGCGTTTGCAGTGTTTCTTTCTGAGTGATTGGGAACGGGGATATTACCTCAGAGTAAAGATGGGAATTTTGGAATGTTGCCATGTCGGAATTCCGAAAAAATCCAGAATCGAACAAATTCTGAATTCCGGAATTGACTTTGCACTTCCGAACACACTTATATTATACCTCAGAGCACGAAAAATACGCCGCCGAAAATTTCCTAACAATAATACTAACATATTAAAATAGTCTCATATTCCCGGAAAGAACGAAAAAAAAAAAAATACAGCCAGATGTAGGAAAATAACTCCCGCCTCGGAAAGACTATTCGGATGGAATTTATGAATCGAAAAATGAAAATATTAATTGATTCAAATCACAGGAACAAAAGTCAAATCGGATCAAGACGGGGTCACCGGGAAAATTGGGTCAAGATTCAATGATCGGGTCACCGAGTCATTTTGCTCATTTGGGTGAAGATCGGGTCTTTGGATCACCAAAAGTGTCCTGGTTTTCAGCTCTGCTGACACCTTATTACATGTATATTCCTCCGTCAGCTTAATCCATAAGTACTTGCAAAATTTATTTGTAAAAAAAAAAAGTATGAAATATTCACATTCCAATGAATACTTGGCAGTGGTGATTTTAAAATCCTAACATTTCTGAGGCAATAACATCGAAACATGAAGATTATGGCAGAACCAGCTTGATACCATTAGACATAGAAGGTTCTTCTATGAATTTAAAGAGAAGATTGTGTGATAAGACTAATGCACTGGATAGATTCACCAGAATTTGTTATGGCGTTAGTAAAAACAAATGCGAGTTAATACATAACTTCTGTCCCCTTTTTATTTCCTATTTTAGGACAGAAAGAATCAATGTTTTTTGCTGAAATTTTGCACGCACATAAGGGAAATATGCAAACATTGAATAAGCTTACGTACACAAACGTTTCGTTGTTTTTCGTAGCGAAAACTGCGAAAGTAATATTTTTCTTACGCGAAATCAATGTTAAAATGCTCGCAGATAGAAATAAACTTAAGATGTACCAAATATTGCTGGAAGTAATTTAGTACTAGATTTTCGGTAGCCCAAGGACCTAGATAGGCACATACAGCTTGACACACTATAGGGAAGACTCTTCAATCCGACGTAAATACGTCATTTTTCATTTTCTCCGAAATAATAGCAAACATCATCTACTTCCTAAACGACGGAAACGGTCGAACGGTGTTTTCTCTAGGAAGTTAGAGTGTGGTCGTGATTGGTGAGTCCTCCATACCTAGGTTCTAGAGTACTGTAAATCTAGTACTAAATTGCTTCCAGCAATATTTGGTCCATGGTTCACTTTTATATTTTTACCTGTCTGCGAGCATCATATATTGATTTCCTATAAGAAAAGTATGAGGAGGCGAAGGATCGACTACGGTCCAAGGAGCCGGATAAGTAAGTAAGTATAAGAAAAGTATCCTTTTCGCAGTTTTTTGCTACGAAAAACGGCAAAACGTTTATTGAATATTTATGCACTTAGTCTTATTTAATTTTCACATAACTCCCTTACGTGCCCGTAAAATTGCAGCCAAAACATTGATTTTTTTTCTACCCTAAAATTGGAAACTAAAATGGGACAGGAGTTATGGATCGCTCTGTATAGACCAAGAAAGGGATGGCCTACTTACCCTTTACAAATTTTTGGGAAATCTTTGATAAGACTTTAATACGGTTGCGAAAGTCGGAGTACGAACGACCTTAGAAAATTAACATAAATTGCGTGTTCTTGAAAATAAGGTTTTGAGAAAGATATACGGGCCGAAATGGGACGAGATGACATGAGAATCGAGGAGACAACATAATGAAGAACTCCACGGACTGTACGATTCATCAGATGTAAAAATAGTGAAGTCGGGACGACTAAGGTCATGTAGCTCCGATGTGGAAAAAACGAAATTATATTGTATCGTGGTTGGAAAGTCGGAGAAAAAGAGGCCGTTGGGAAGACCGAGACGTCGTTAAGATTACAATATTAGAAGAGATCTTCGAGAAGTAAGAGATGTTCATGATGAAACTGGCTTGATCTTGCCCAGGTTAGAATTCAATGGCTAACGTTTGTTACTGTGGCGATGAACTTGCGAGTTCCGTAAGCCAAAAGGTTAGTTAATTATTTTAATATATCAACAGATTAAAATTTATTATTGATTACACCACAGATTTGTTTGTGTTATTGGTTATGGCGCCCGAACGTGTACTAAGTCGGTTTGCTTAAAGCTTCTTTGTTCATGGAGAAGTCACGGGCGGATGAAAGCTAAACTGTGATTAAATAATCGAAATCAATTCCATCAATCGTGATTCTCTTTCTAGCATTTCCGCGATCTCAGGTTCTTCATTAGATGGCTCTATGGAATTTCCAATAAAATTCCAAGTTTCCCGTCTGTATATAATTTGTTTATGATCCAAAAGTTAAGCTTCACAATCATCCCCAAATATTGGTGCTTACTTTTGTGGCATTACATAGACTCAGGCACGTATCCAAAATTTCTTTCTGACATATTCAAAAGCCAGGACGTCCACGATGTGTATGTAATGTAACGTACATAACTAACTAACTCTATGGCTTACGAAACTCGGAAGTTCATCGCCGCAGTAACAAACGTTCGGCATTGGATTCTATCCTGGGCAACATGAAGCTAGTTTTTATCTTGAACACCTACTTGTCGAAGATTCCTTCCAATATTGCAATGCCAACGGCATCTCGGTCTTCCCAACGGCCGCTTTCCCTCCGGCTTCCCAACAACGATGCAATATAATCTTTGTTTTCCCCCATCCGAGCTACATAGCCTGTCCATTTTAACCGTGGTGATTTAATTATTCTTACAATGTCGGATGAATCATACAGTCTGGGAGTTCTCCATTATGCAGTCTCCTCCATTCGCCGGTCATCACTTTCCGTTTCAGCCCGTATATCTTTCTCAAAACCTTATTATTAAACACACGAAATTTATGTTCATTTGCCAGGATCGTACTCCAGCTTTCGCAAATAAAATTATACTAATTGTATATCGACATTTTTAAGGTGTGAGGGGGGGGGGGGGGGTCGGACCACCTAAATAAGTTCCTGTATAGACATTTTCTAAAAGATGTTGTATCCTATTTGCATTCGTAATGAAGGAAATAAAGACATAATAATTAGGGATGAGGTCATAGAGAAAATAAAAACAAATTTAAATACTTGGGAGCACACGTAACAAGCAAAAACGAGGTCACAGAAGAAATAAAAAGTCGCTTAGTATCGGGAAACGCATGTTTTTATTCAGTCCAAAAACTTCTAACATCGCGATTAATATCAAGGAAATTGAAAATATACAGAACGGTTATTCTGCCGGTAATACTTTACGGTTGCGAAAGTTGGAGTACGACCCTAGCAGACGAACATAAATTACGTGTGTTTGAAAATAACGTTCTGAGAAAGATATACGGGCCGAAATGGGACGATATGACTGGAGAATGGAGGAGACTGCATAATGAAGAACTCCACGGACTGTACGATTCACCAGATGTTGTAAAAATAATGAAATCGCGACGACTAAGGTGGGCAGGTCATGTAGCTCGGATGAGGGAAAAACGAAGATTATATTCTATCCTGATTGGAAGACCGGATGGAAGGAGACCATTGGGAAGACCGATACGTCGTTGAGAGGACAATATTAGAAGAGATCTTCGAGAAATAGGTGTTCGTGATGGAAACTGGCTTGATATTGCCCAGGATAGAATACAATGGCGAATGTTTGTTACTGCGGTTATGAACTTGCGAGTTCCATAAACCATAGAGTTAGTTAGTTAGTTGAATAGTCGTAAAACAAGAAAAAAAATGGGCAAGAAAACATATGTGAATGATACCTTAATGCTTAACCATTTCACAGACAGAGAACGTGTCTCAGGATTTGGTTTCAAACGACACGGTTACTCTGACTTTTATAATAGATAAGAAATAAAGAAATTCCATCCAAGAATGATTTAAAACTATTTTTATACATTTTGAGTCACTCTTACTTATCGTATCCCGTTATCTCCCTTACACGTCGAAATCCATATTTAGGTTATTGCTCTTTTATCGAGATAGTTATATTTGCCTTTGGAGTCCATTCACTTCTCACTGCATTATTTTTATTTTTATCAGATATTAAATATCTATATCTCTGAAATTACAAGCTCACTTATAATACCAGATTTGTAGCGATGAACTAAGCTAGGAGAATATTATGTGCTAACAGTTTATCACTCTTGGGCTTTGACCATCTAACGGGTTATTTAAGTGTGACGCGGTTATAACCTGTGTGATGCCATAGGAACCGCACAGTGTTGCCATCTGCAGTATGAATAAATGTTCTAGAGTAAAAAAGTAAGCATAATTCTCTGAACAACGCATCCTTCCTGGTTCTTTTGATACATTTGGGTTCTCCAGTATAGTATTCAACACGCCTAATAAAAACGTCCCTCTCGGTACAGTAAATATTAACGAAAGTTACGTCCAGTAATGAATTTAGGGGGTGGCACGGGGAAAAATCCCTCCGGAGAATCAAAATTGCCACTTCGGGGGAGAATTTGTTGAATTTTCCTCTTATATTCAGCAATTTTTATCCACATCACATGAAACAAAGGATTTTCCCACCATGTGTATGACTGCTTCCCACATATGAACACATTTTCATTATTTGTCATTCTCCTTCACCGATTGAACAGAATTTATGTATGGCCTTTCGGTAACTATGACTCAGACCGGGATAGAGTAGGGGAGAGAGGATGTTGCAAGAAAATCGACAAAGACCTAGTTAGAAGTTACCAAACTCGACATAGGCCTGCTGTGACAGAAAATAACCTGCAAAACCTCTAGTCAGGATAGGCGGCTTCTGGGATCGTCTTCAGGACCTTCCGATTGCTAAGGTCCTGGTAGATGAATCCCATCAGTTACTTCTTCAGGCCTACGTTAAACAAAAATGAAAAAAAAAATGGGTGGGACCTCAGCGTTCTAAGCGCCTGTAACACCTGTAATATTTCCTTAACATGGTAGCCAATTTTAACAAGTAGGCAAGGAAATAAAAACATCGTATGGATAGAGTCGTTCAAGTATTGCGTAAGTATATTTTTAGTTATTTTAAAAAAAACTCTCCCTTGTAAACAAAAATAAGCAGATACCACATCGCCTCCCATTCTGCTTACATAAGACTTGTGACTTGTCAAATTTCTTATTGTAATTTCGTAGCCGGAAGAAACTGATTAAATCTTTAAATCAACACTAATATGCTTTAAAGTGAATCTTTACGTAGGTACTAAGTATTGCTGCAATGTCCCCTCCAAATTGTCAGATAAGACTTATGTAGTAGTAGTACTTGATCAGCTCCTATCCTTTACGGTATGCAGCCAAAAGAACATAGATGATCTGCAGAATGCATAAGGATAGGATTATGCTAACTATTTTAGACGTTGTTCCAAGTACGTAGCTTCCCCCTCTCGAATCAAAATTTGGTAGAAAACTTGGTTTATGGTCAGGGGCGCACTGGCCTGGCCGGGAATTCCCAGGTGGTCCCCAGCCATCCTTTTTGACTACTTAATCTACTCCTGTTATACTACTGGTAGCGTTGAGAATATTGCCGGTCTTCCAAAATCAGCAAATTTGACGCACAAGACTTGTTATGACCAACATAGGGGCAGTGATGAAATTATAATCTCAGCAGGCCTACTTTAGGGCCCTCACAAATCGCAAGAAGGGCCAGTAAAGATTTAATGGTAAGTGAACATTATATTTACTTAATACTCCGTATTTTGAGACCTGACCAGTATCCTAAAGGCCCTTGCAAGTTCTCTTTGGGGGCCCAATACCATGTACGGTATTGAAGGCTCTTGAAAGGTGTCTTTTGGGGTCCACATGCCACAATGCCACCCTTGCCACGAGGGCCTTTTGTTTACCAGTATGTGGGCTCTTTTTGAATTTTACAGGTGGGGCCTTTGTTTACCAGTTCGCCGCTGTTTCTGGTCTTCCCCAGGATAAACGAGCCACGCAAAATTCGTGGGCAGACGGGTAAAACGGTGTACATTTGTTTTCCGGACAGTGAATGAGAGAGTGATACGGGATCTTAATACAGATTGTTATAGAATTCAAGAGACGAACTTCACATTCGAATTACTGACATCCACAACAAGAAAAAAAGTTATCTTTATCTATGTCGAGTTCTTCTTCAATTTCGAGTTTTACAGGGTTTCCAACTGGAGCCGAAAATCAACTTGTTACAATGATAATGAATACTTCTTGATAACTCACAAACGATGACCTGAGGTTAAATTTAGTTTGAGTAGATATTTGAGTAGTTGAGTAGTATATTGAGTATTAAGCGCGAAACAAACCGAAGGCGCAGAAATGCTTCGTTTCGGCGGCAAAGGCTGCCGAAAGCCTGGGAAAATTAACTTCAGCGCTTTATATTTCCATAGCATATTCGCTATGGAATCCTCAAAGACTTCGAACCTGCTCTATGGACGTTTCAAAACTGAACAATGGCTTCGCAAGGGATTTTTCAAAGAAAATAGGAGCATCTCAGAAATTTTCTGAAGTAAAGTTGCTCACCGTAAGCTATTATGGAAAGGCGTTAAATTTGACTCTAGGCGCTAGCAGGAAAAAAGAGACATTAAAAGGTTATTAAAAGCACTAGTTCTAGTGACAAAAGCACTGAATTGGCATCACTGCTAAGGATAGAGCGGCTACAGTTTTAGAGCTCAGTTTACAAAGTCTGTTTGGTTATGTCTATCATATACAGAAAGTGGCGGATCCTCGCGGGAAATTCATTTATTTTTATAGCATTATTTCAATAATTTATATCAGAAAAAAGCTTCGATCTCTTTCTGGACAAATCTAATTTATGAACAAATATTCATTTTGGAGGATTCTGGTGTCATATTCCACTAAAAATATTGACCGACCTGGTAGTCATGCGGTTTGTGGCGCTAAGCCAGGTCGGTCGGGTTCGAATCCCGGCTCGGGTATGGATGTTTGTGGAATTTAGAGACTTAACAGCTAATGGACTCGAGACGGGCTCAAGTCATTAGTTACTAAAATGGCCCCAAACATAAAAAAAAAAATTACAATTTTTTAATAAGCGTAAGCGTATTAATAAAACTTAGCACTATGAGGACAAACATGAGAACTGTATACTTAAAAGAAATCACTTATAGGAAAAATGTTGAAAATATCCCTAGTCTATTTTACCAGCGCCCCTGCTGAAGAAATTTCTGGATTCGCCACTGTATACAGGGCGTTGAGATGACTTGAACAGTATCAGAATATAAAACTAATGAAAACAAAAGGAAGAAGACCAGGGATTAAACAAAGAAAATTTAGTAAACAAAGAAAAAGTTAAGAAAGGAACGCGATGTAGGGGTAACTAGAAATCAGTAACTGGCAACACTGTTAAACCAAGCTGAGGAAGCTCCAGGGAGTGGGCCGAAATATTCTGAAAAATAAATATTTTTCTATGTTTCAAAAAAGTATTCAAGATGCAACTGAATTGAATTTACTTTTAATGCCTTTAGGCAACTTTGGCTCAGACCCATTCAGGAAGGAAAGACGAACACCGCAAATTTTAGAAATTGTATTAAGTTATTCTGTTCATGTTTTCTTGAATAATAACTGTGGGCCAACTGCCGTAGTCTAGTGGCGAAGGTCAATTTTAATATCAATACGTTTTAAGCTAATTGTAAAATGATTTTTTATGCACTTCAAATCTTTAAAAAGACGGACTTTGAAGTCCAACGTCTTTCCCATGTTTCCATTCCAACCAGAATACTCTACCCAAACAAATTACACAACTGATTGTCTAGATACAGGGTGTATCAGAAGTCACTATTTTCTTTTACATCAGGAAATACTGTGAGTTCGATGAAAATACTTGATTTGCATTCAGACACTTTGATTTCGTTAGATTTGGATTTAGGTTACCATGTGCAAAGACTGTAGTCTCACTATACTGAAAATGGCAAAGTAAATCAAGGTATCTAAACACGAATTTGATGTTAGTTTCTATCTGCTTTCCATAACAATACCGTAAGAGAAGTTCGTAGCTTGACAAGATTAAAAATGACTTCATAAATCAAGGTCTCTAAACCCAAGCCTCGAGTAATTTCTTCGAACTCTCTCTATTTTTTTTAGATAGATAGTGACTTTTTGTACACCCTGTATGTACAGTATATCAATAGGCTATTTAAATACCATTCAACCTTTTCAACTGAACGTGATAAGTCTATGAGTTATAGACTTACTTACTACGGAGAATGTTTGTTACTGCGGCGATCAGTTATAAACTAGTAGAAAAATCCACTTGCCATTAGTTTACTGAACTGAAAAAAAATAATAAAAAACTTTTTAAATACATACTTTTTATACTTTTAAAAATAAAAAATATTTTTGTTTATACACGAATAAAAAGAAAAGCATGGGGTGCTCCAATTCAAGAATTTATACAGTAACTGTATATGAGAGAGCGCCACATGCTTTTCTTTTTAAGCATGCATAAACAAAATTATTTTTTACTTTTAAAAGTATTGATTAAGAAAAGAATGTCGTTAAAAAGCTTTTATTATTTTTTTCGACTTGTTTCGTTGTTCGGATAAATTTTCTCAAGCTAAATGTTTTGTGACCCAAATCCTAAAGAGTTATGCAACCAGTCAAACCCAGGCTAGTTGCAGGCTAGTATTTATTTTAGGTTAAAGAAGTCCATATTTTTTTTTAAAAAAAATATTAAAATATGCTTCTAAAATATATATAAATAAATATATAGAAATATATAAAGTAACAATGGAATATTGTATTGTTACCCAACTTGCGTGGCTGTGCATAATTTGATTATTCGATGACGTCGGGAAATGAGTTAAATTAACGTTGCAAGATTTGAGGACACCACGAACCATTGTGAACTAAAGAAAAGAATGTAAATAATATAGTTGGGTGGATTCACTGACCGAAAGTATCACGGTAAGCGTCACGTATGTTGCGTAAGGAAAGAAAAAACGAATCCATGAATCACTGAATAGAATTCTCCCCTTCAATGAGGAGTGTAAAGTTCGTCGCCAAAAGAATCAACACTGTGGAAGAATTTCAACGTCATTGTTATGAGCAATGGTTATGATGAGTCCTACTTCTCTGCCCATCCACCAACTACCAGCGTTATTTCCCCTCTGTTTGGTTTGTTTTGACTAGCGGTAGTCATGACAACAGAAGTCTGTGACGTCATGGCTTAAAATAATCCTTTATTATATTACAGCCTTATGATTATGATTAATCACTGAAATGATCTGACAAATTATAGGAAGATGAACTTAAACATCTAACCTATACGAATTGCTCAAGATAGGATTGTGTCAACTGGAAGCTTAATGGCAACTGACCAAAATACATAGCAATGAGAAAACTTCAATTGCTGACATCGAGCCGCCGTAGTTCAGTGGTAGAGCGTTGGCGTAGCATTTTGGAGGTCCTGGGTTTGATCCCAGCTGCCGACCATCCTGACTGAGGTTTTTCCAGGGGAACTTCCTCAGTCACATTAGGCACATGCCGAGATTGTATCTTTAACTTAGGCCCTGGCCGACACCTTCTCGACAACTTTCCCCTCCCCTATCCTAGTCTGAGCCCTAGATGCCTAAAGGTCATAAATAAAATTCAAATTAAATTCCTGACTATTACTAAATTCTGTATGTCGGCGAGCATAGAATGGGAGGGAACTGGAGTCTGTTTTCCAAGTACAATCCTGCATTCGACTCGTAGAATATCCTGGAAATCGTCAATCTCGAAGGCCACTCACTGTCAGCGGGACTAGAACCTTCTCCTCCTTATCAGTGTTCGTCTGACTACTCAAAGAAATTGGGAAGGCAGACGGGGTTGAGTCCTGCTGCTGGGATATTTTGACAATTCACTACAGTCACCGAACGAATGACGAGATGGTATCTCAACTACGGTTAAGGCTGCTACTTTTTCTATCCCTTTTCCCGGAAAAGTGTTCACCGAGAGAAGTCATCCCGCACACTTCTGACGGAATTAGGCCATACTTGCTTATCTAGAGATCTTTACAAATAGTCTGAGTGCAACATTCAGTTACTCAGTTCGTTCCGTTTGATTTCTTTCCTTCGTTTCAGTACGCTGTATTTAGTTTCATTCATGAACTAAGGTGCAACCATGGCATTGTCTGTATCGTCTCTCGTTGGTAACTCTTCCGGGAAGGGGTGGGAAAGATAACAGCTCTCTGATGAGATAATATACCGATATTCGCCTGATGAAACAAAAAATAAACTGGAAAACCTCAGTCAGGCCGGCCGGCAGAAGGGCTTGAACTCACGTGTCTCCCTAATGCGGATCCAAAGTCCGCTACGTTATACCCATTGGAACACAGGTTGCTTTTCAATGTGGAATTATAGGTGTGACTGAGGGAAACCAGAGAACCTGACAATGACCAGCACGTAAGCAGGATTCGAATTCGCAGAAACTTCCCATCAGTAAATATATTTCGCGTTGTGTGGAAATAATTCACGATCTTCACCACAAGACGACCAGAAAATGGTATAATTATGTGCTTCTTATTACACCAACTCCCAGGTTGCGCGTCTTAAAACTGAAAGTTCTCTGTATGATCCCACTGCTAACTCATCGGCTTCATGTTAGATGTATTTGAGAATAATTCAAGTTGATGCGTATCATCAGTGATGTTAATAATTGTAGATTCTTATAAATTGCAACACAAAAGTATTGCAATAGATTCCAGATAAGGGTAAGCATGATCTTGAACTCCAACATTCGATTTCACATCTTTTCCCACACTTTTGCCTCAAGTCCATTACGATAAGTTAACTGCATCAGGATAAGATTATTTTTTTTTTTACCGAGCCGGTGTAGCTCAGTGGTAGTTGGCGACTTGGCGTAGCATTCGGGAGGTCGTGGGTTCGATCACAGCGACCGACCGACCTGACAGAGGTTTTACCAGGGTTTTTCCTCAGTCACACCTGGAAAATGCCGAGATGGCACCTTCAACATAGGCCATGGCTAATACCTTCCCGAATGATTTCCCCTCCACTATCCCGGCCTGCGCCTTAGATGCCTAAAGGACAAATAAAATTAAAATTCAACAAGGATAGTTTAACATTATATTACGCAAAGCTTACTTCGACTGTGCTTACCCTAAACTGGATTTGTTGTAAAAAAAAAAAAGTACTTACACTACATTTGCAGCATGTAGAACAAGGCATACTGAGGGCGTGTGTGTGTATCTTTATCGCTGTAACTATGAGACAGGAGGACGACGATCCAGAAATAACGCACGTGACATGTAAACAGTTGCACTCACACTCACTCACTATTTTTAAAGGCAGTGTGTTAACTTATCTGACTGAATGCAAAAGAAAAACACAGCACTGCTTAAACAATGTCATTAAATCAAATGTTTCTTTCTCTCCAAGTACAGTGCAAGTAAAATCCAAGGACAGCGCTCCGGTGATAAACGTATCACTACTTTCACTCTCAGTTTTGCTCCTTCACTAGATGTTGAACGTTTAAACGTATTTTTTTTTCTCTCACTAGGCTGTTTTTTTTCTTTACCCGCATGCGTTGTGAACTCAAAAACACAGGAACAAAAGCCGATCGCTACCGGTAACAGCTGTAGAAGTGGACACAGCACGCGACTAATTACAAAGACAACATAAAAAGGTGTGTGTTTTCAGACGGAACGAGTTGAGTATGCAAGGGTTACACCCACCGCAGGTCCACCTACTAATGTTTGCTTCGAACGGAAACACAAAACCTGCGCCGCTGTGAGGAGCTGAGAGATAATACGTGCGGTATTTACTTGTGAAAAGTTCGAAATTGGCGATGAGGTAAGCTGCAAGCAAGCTGGGTTTGGTCTGCATTCAGTGTTGCAGTCTTCGAGTGGAATTACCAACCATAGAGAAAAAAGCGTGCATTGATTCGCTTGGAAAAGCTCTCCTTGGGGTACATCTTCCCCGTGTCTATTTTTGATTTCTCAAAGGTTATATTGAGGCATGGTTCCATATGCTTGCTTTTCGGGCGGGATACTTTTTGAGTTTCGAGCCAGATCACCACCTGAAAGAAACACTCGTAATCATCCTTTCAGCCTTCTCCATCAGTCACTTTTTATTACAATGTAAGGTCCAACCTATTCTGGGAAATGTTGGGAGCAGCCTTTGTGTGATTACCCTTCATGTAATTCCATACGTTTCTTAAGTTCACAATGATTCGTGGTGTAATCAAATCTTGCAACGTTAATAATTTAACTCATTTCCCGACGTCATATAATGATGAAATTTTGCACAGCGACGTAAGTCGGGTGACAATACAATATTCCATTGTTATTTTTATATATTTATATATTTTAAAAGCATATATATATATATATTTTAATATAGACTTGTTTATCCTAAAATAAATACTAGCCTGCAATGATGTTGGGTTTGACTGGTTGCAGAACATTTTAGGATTTGGGTCACAAAACATTAGCTTGAGAAAAAGTATCGGAACACCGAAATAACTCGAATAATATAGGCTAATAAAAACTTTTTAAAAACATAGTTTTCTTAAACAATTCGTATTAAGAAGTAAAACAAAAGTTTTGTTTATGCATGACTAAAAAGAAAAGCATGAAGCGCGCCAATTCAAGAATTTATAAAGTAACTGTATATGAGTGCGCGCCGTATGCTTTTCTCTTTAGTCATGCATAAACAAAATTATTTTTTACTTTTTAGTACGAATTGTTTAAGAAAACGATGTCTTTATAAAGTTTTTTAAACTTTCTTTTGTAACAATTAATATTTCGCAGGTGATTTATAGATATGCGTACTCACATGGTGTATGCCGAGCGGCCGTAGATAGATTGATAGATCGTTGACCTAGAATCGACCTAGGTCCTAGGAACGATCACAGTGGTCGCCTATCTTGACTGATTTTTTTCATGTTTTCCTATCATACTATGCAAATGCCGAAAAGGTACCTTCTAACTATAGGACATGGCCGCCTAACTTCCAACAACCTCTCCCCTATCCTATCCGAGGATGAGATGCCTAAAGGCCATAAAATAAATTCAATGTAATTCACCTGGCATGTGCTACGAAAATTTGTACATGGAGATATTGTTTTATTATTATTATTACTCAACAGATGTTCTCTTTCATTGTGAAGTTAACACCATAGTCGTATTCAACTAGTTTCATGAAATACTGTTTCTCTGCGCATTGTTAACATTCCAACACGAGCGTTTTTTAAACATGAAAATATTCATTCTTTTTTTACTACAATGCTTACAATACTCATTCTGCTGATAAGGAAAAAATCATGTAACGGAAATCGAACTTGAGAATTCCAACTCGTCAAGTCAGCACGCTAGTGGTTCACTCACAACGACAACTGACAGTGAGGAACATTTTAAGGTGTATAAGATGCTATGCAAACTTTCGTTCCTGTTATTGCGAAATTGGGGAAAATAGTGCACCCAAGTATTTTTTTAAATTTCTGTATAGGATCAACTGTCACCACATGAAGTCTGCTCTCAAAGTACATTTTCCGGAATCTTCCCTTAATTGTTACATCACGATTTTTTTAATTTAGTTTACATTTATGGACCAGGCGGCGCCCCGGGCACTCTTCGGGGATAGAGAGAGGAAGGCAACGGCCAGGCTCTTTGTGTAGTAACCGACATTTGTAGGTGAAACTGTTGGAAGCTCTGGAAAACTTAAGTCAGCACGGTCGGCAGAAAAACTTGAACCTGTGCGATCCAAACTCTGCGACCATATCCACTAGGCAACGGAGACAACTGTATTTCTTTATTAATGAGTTCATAAATGTCTATTGTAAACAGTTAGGTTTGTGGGCTTTTACAGTGTATGAGGTTACAATCCAACTTTGACCACGCTTTGTAATCCGTTGACAGAGAAGATGAGGTACCGGTAGCGACCTTATTCCAAGGTACCATTCCAGTGTTCGCATTTTGCCTCAAGAGAAACCAGAGAAAACATGTTTAAATGTTGCTTGTAACGGGATCGAACCCTGCACCCTTGTTTTGCTATACTTGCGACTCGTACTCTGCAGCTTACAGTAGCATAGTTTCAACACAAAAATAATTTCTAAGTAAACGATGTAATAACCAATTATTTTCTTGTCTAATTTCTCTATTTAGTCTATGGCTATTAGAATCCTAGATCCGTGGATCCGGATATTGGCGCCGACCAGGTAGTCGTATGGTCTAAAGCTTTAGGCCAGTGACTCGAAGGTCGCTGGTTGGAATCCCGCCAGAGGCATGCATTTTTCTGGATTTTAAGTAACTGTAGACAACCCAAGTCAAAAGTTACTTGACTGGTCAATACAAAATAAAGTTTACCAAAGTATTTACCGGATAATGACTGTCTAGTCCTGTTTGGCTATCCGCATATCGAACTTTACCACCATTTTTTTTTTTCATAATTATTTCTTAAAGTCTATTTTGTCCTATACAAAACATAAAATCAATCTTCTTCTCTACATTTCTAGCATGAGCCTAAGGTTGAGAGTTTTTTTTTTTTTTTCATTCTGAATTGTTCTTTCGTCATTTTTAACATGTTTGAGTTATTTTTGGAGTTGAATTAACTCAGGACGTAATTAACGCACGTTCAGTAATACTTAAAACATTATTTTATACAGGCCATTTTAGTAATTATAGACTTCGTCCTGTCACAATGATATGAATTCAATGAGTTTAAAATCCACAAACATCCATGCCTCAGCCGGAATTCGAACCCACAACCTCATGAACGACAGCCCAGCGCCCTAGCCGACACTGCTACAGAAGTCGGTAGGCACATTCGAATATAACAGGTTTGAAATTTTCCACAATTACATTCCCTGTCTACTCATCGGTTAGTAGTATTTGGAATTGGTGTTCTGCCTGAAGGGATGATTCGAGGGTGAACCGATCATGGTTTGCCATTGCCTTCCATCGAATTAGAACGGGATATACAGTTCGTAGTGGACTATTTCCAAAAAATAATCGAACATTCCGGAATCAAATAGTCCGGAACGAGGAGTAATAGGATTTGCAATTACAGTAAACTCTCGATTATCCGAGGTCTTCCTTTCACTTTCTGACAAAATGTTGTTTAAAAACTTTAATCACAAATAAAGATGTGTTTTTACATGAATAAAATAATAATTGAAAACTCTGTTTACAGACATAACTTTCTTAAATAATTTGTACTAAAAAGTAAAAAATAATTTTGTTTATGCATGACTAAAATTTAGAAGCATAAGGCCCGCTACATTTAATGACACAAATAATAGAACATCTATATCTTTTTCTTGTCCAAAAAGTTTCTTTCTCTTTCTCTCTCTCTCTCTTTTTTTTTTTTTTTTTTTTTTTACAATATATTCTGTATCAATCTTTTGTACAGTTCTTCCGAATTTCCAAATATGTCCAAATTTGTACGTAGCACTAGTTCTCCATGTAGGTGACACATTTAATACGTTTGTACGAGCTTTTCTGCAGTAGAATAGGCCACTATTTCCCTCGCGCGTTCTGAGAGATGGGACCTTAATAATTATTTTTGCAATTAATTCGGTACAGTCTATTTTATTGTGCAAAAGTCTGTACAAGAAGAGTAGGTCGTTTAATGTTCGTCTTTGATCAAGTTTCTGAAATTTAAAATTATCGATTAAATTGTTGTAAGATTCGTATTTCGGGTAGAAACCAGTCCGTTTGTATGTGAGAAAACGTAAAAATTTGCTTTGTACGTGTTCGATCTTCTGGCAACTAGCTTTCATAGAGGTATTCCATATAAGTGAGGCATATTCAAGTTTGGACCTAACATAGGAACAGTAAAGAGTTTTCAAAGTGCTATCATTTGCAAATTCTTTGGTTGTCCTAACAAGAAATCCTAGGTTTCTATATGCATCATTGGTTATATTTACCACATGTGGCGAAAAGATTAGTTTACTATCGAATGTAACACCTAAATCTTTAATTGTATCCAATTTTTTTAAGCTTATTCCATTGATCGAGTAAGTGAAATCGTAAGTTTTTCCCCGTCTGCTATAGGTCATGGCTTTACACTTACCAATATTTATTTCAAGTCTATTCCTAGAACACCGTTTCAGTATACTGGACAAATCCTGTTGAAGCAGTAGACAGTCATCCAAGGACTTTACATTGACAAATATTTTTAAGTCATCTGCAAACAACAGCTTACGAGAATTTTGAATATAATGTGGTAAGTCATTAATAAATAATAAAAACAGAAGAGGACCAAGATTAGATCCCTGAGGAACACCGGAACCGACAAATACTAAAGTGTTCTGCAGCCAGTCAAACGACACACCGACATTACAGGTTAGTATTTATTTTAGGATAAGAAAGTTCATATTTTAAAAAATATACGCTTTTAAAATATATAAATACTGTATCTAGAAATATATGAAAGTAACAATGGAATATTGTATTGTCACCCTACTTCATTCGTTGTGCAAAATATCATCATTGTATTACGTCGGAAAATGAGTTAAATTAATGTTGCAAGATCTGAGGACACTACGAACCATTGTGGACTAAAGAAAACTCTGTGAAAACAAACATAGTTAACCGAATCTTTTGTGAAAAAGTAAACCAACAAACTTGTAAGTAAAGAAAACTGATGTTATGAAGTCATAATTATATGTAAAACATTTTCAAAGCCATTTTCGTGTTGATTTGTTTCCTTTTTCGGCCATTTTGCGGATTATCCGTGGTTGCCGCGCCACCTAATTCCATGGATAATTGAGAGTTTACTGTGTTATTGAATTTCCTTCTTTTTTTTCTTATCGAGGCGAATTAGTAAATAGCCTTTAGGTATGAGGTTGAGATTCTTAATGCCTTGTGGTTGATGTGTGAATTACATGCAAATGTTCACTGAAGATATTTTCTGAAGCTCGTAAATTAATGAGCAAATATTGAAGTCATCACTCACCACCAGAGAGAAGAATTGATAAAAAAAAAGTGAAATGTGCTTCGCATAATAATTTCTTTATGAAAGTAATAATGAGTACCACCACCTTACGTGCCTGCGAATGGCAATACAATGTAGCCAACTCAATAAATAGAAAAGTATCTACATTTCTATTTATTGACATATCTTGGACATTCATTACTGACTTTTCTAAAGGAAGTTACCGATGTGTCACAAGCGTAGAGCAGGGACTCTGCCAGGATTTTCACTTGAGGTTGGTGTAAAGTTAAAATTCGGAGGGTGTAGGTGGTGATTTTCGATTTTTGACCGTAAAAAATTAATCTGGGTGTGTGCTCCAGAATTTGAGGGAGGGTGACACCCCATACGGTGGTCTGGCAGAATCAATGTAGAGTGTATATTCTACATTCTTCTTGTCTTGACTCTAATGTTGTATAGTTGTGGGACGTGGGTATTGAATGCGTAAACGACTCAGAGAATAAGACTTACTAGATCAATGAATAGATGCATGCTAGGAATAACTAGGAGAGATACGAAGACAAATTATTTGATTCGATTTGAAACTAAAGTAGAAGCGATCAAGACTGAGGAGAAAATGAAGTCGAGATGGGTCGATCACATAGCTAGGCGAACAAATGGAAGATGGATGACATATGTTGGATTCCCTCTTCAAACGGCCTGCAAGATGAATAGGCAAAAACGCAAAAGAGCTACAAGATTGAGAACAACAGTTGTCCATTTGTGGAAGGAGAGGACTTCATCCGACAGTGCATGGGTCGCGGTGGCTCAGTGGTAGAGCGCTCATGTCTGGGTATAATATTTCCTAGCGAAAAAAACATTTACTTCAACTAATTTCTTTTCTTCAAATAGGCCTAAACAAATGTCAGAGATGATAGAAACAATAATACTCTAAAAATATGAAAACAATATGTAGATAAAATAATACTTAAAGATTTTAATTACCAATTTTATGTTAATTCATAAAGTGTTGTTGGTTGAAATTCACCAGTTGTAGCCTTGCGTCATAAACATTTCTCTCACTGAGGTGAGCACCTTTTTCAATGTTGTCGTCAATAATGCAAAAGATATTCTCATACTGCATTTCAACATTATACTTTACAGTCAAGAGTCCTCCCACAGAGGATACAGATAAGCGTCCTCTGTCTTTTGACTACATATTATTCAATAAGGAAATTCTTTTTCTGCTTGGACAGAAGTTCCAGGAAGTCAAAACTAAACTCAATATTTTTTTATTATTATTTTATCAAAGTGATTCATTTATAAATCAATCGAAAAATAAGTTACGACGTTTCAATATAGAAAACAGCTTTTACTAAAATAGAGGTCCAGTTCCAAAAATGTCAGATCCAAGTGCAGATTTGAAGAAAAATCTGAAATCCTAAGTAAGGGGTTGAATACAAATTTTCGTTAATGTCTTTTGTGAACAAAACAATTTGATCTTAGTTTTAATTTTAGGTTAATGTAAATCAACTATCTCCAACAAAAGATGGCAGCACTACCTTCATTGATACATGAAATTTCATTGCTGCTCCTACAAATTCCAGTCTAGAGAGTTCTAACTTTCAGGGAAGAAAGTTCTTAACCAATTCAAGAGTATGATCGATGCCGATTTTTTTTTTTTTTTTTGTTCATTGTTGAAAGAGCTTCATTGTTATAGGTTTTGATGTTCACAACAACAATAACAATGAAGGAAAATGAAAATAAAAAAAATCGGTATCGATCATGCACTTCAATTGGTTACGAACTTTCTTCCCTGAAAGTTTGCAGGGCTTGAATTTATAGGAGCAGCAAGGAAATTTCGTGCAACGATAAGAATACATTAGACATATACGGAGATAGTGCTGCCATCTTTTGTTGGAGGTCGTTGCTTTACATTAATTCTTTGTTTCCTATTCCTAATTCGAGTGAGTCAGGGATTCCGCCAGGATCTTCAGCTAGTGAGTGGGGATGTAAACTGTTAGTGGAGTTTCGTACGATTTTTATAAATTTTTGACAGTTAAAATTTTAGTTTAGGGGTGCTCTCGAGAATTATGGGGACTGACAACCTCCCACAGGGAAGGCGATTTGGCCGAATCACTGAAGTTAGTTTTCGTTTAATAATTCCTTATCTCCTGTAAAATTCTTTTTTCAAGAACTACATTTCGTCGAATAATTTATTAAATTCTTCCCCTGGCTATCGTGCATTTTCTCGTTCCATTGACAGCAAATTTCAGCAAACACCAACTCTTAGAAGGCCCTCATTTTAACCATCTTTACCATAAACATGCTTGCATGATTTCTTCACGGCCAGTCTGGCAACCATGCCGAAGTGATATGTGAGTGAATGTGTGCTCCGAGTTAAATGATGTTTTTTTGTGGTTTTACTGTTTGTGG
>JAGDQP010010578.1:0-48343 GCA_022664845.1 Lepisma saccharinum | reverse complement strand
AATAATAATATGAAGATATAAACTGTTAGAAATTCCTAAATACACATTAGATGTCCGTTCACTCCTCGAGCGAATATTGGAAATTTATCATTTAATAGCATAAAGTTGTCTATGACATGTACGATACCTGCCAGAGTAATAATTTCGTGTAAAATCAATAAATACATAAAAATAAAACAACCCAGGGAAACAAATTTTAACTTGTTTTTTCTGTAATATCGATAACAATCACTGTTTTCTTTACTAAGTTCGGGGCGCTGATTTCAAATATGAACTAGAAAAGCACCCACCACATAAGACTTTTTTGTTATGATAACTTTTACTTTTTTTCTGTTTCATACTTAAAAGTTGTAATGGCATGCGTTCATGTATAAAAGCTTTATACTTGATCATAGCTATAAATATGTATACCTTCAGGTATGTGTTATAAACACGGAAAGTTTGAAAGCAATATATTTTTTATAGTTCCGAAATAATACATGTTTATGTATTAAGTCGTATTTCAGACGCAGAATGTTTGGCAATCTGTAAAGATCTCTGATATGAAGCTTTTTTTTAATATGGCGTAGCAAGAGGTAGAACACCGAGATCGTAAATTTAGTATATTACTTAGCACATGGAACTATGTCATACTGCCAATTTTCAAATCTGATGTATTTTTTCTAGGTGCGTCCATTTTTATCTCTTGCTCGGCGTACACGCACCTTCATACATGTTAAGACAAAATAAGAAAAAAACGGTACGTGGTAGAAACTTTTCACATACATATCTGAATTCAGCGTCAAAAATACAATAAGAAACACCTATTTTCATCCATGTTACCGAAACCCTGTTGACCTGTGATAATTAATAAAAGTTGCTATAATTTCTGCGAAATGCTGCTACAGTATTATGCTTATTTGTAACTAAAGGCTGTTTCTGGGTCAAATTCAGTACTTCTATTTTATGATAAATTATCTCTCGCTTTTTACTTGAAAACATCCTGTGAATACAGTGTACTATCATCAAAATGGCGACCAGGATGATTCGTATTGTCCAGAATATAATTACCATTTCGTGTTGTCCATTTTGCCCACGTAATTTCAATTGTATCAAATGAAAGGATAGTTCCATATTTTTATTTCCCCCAATAGATAAGTAGACAAATACATTCCAAGCAGTCAATTTCAAGTAGCTATATAAGTAATAGCTTCTAAACGCTAAAAACGTTGTATCTTCCTATGCGTGTCCGTAAGATAAGATTGTATAAGAAATGTAATAGCATATCTAATAAGATAGATTAGAGATGATTAGATAATAATTAGATCCAGGTTAGACTACGTATAGATATATTATCGAAAAATAAATTTGAAGTTTAATATGTAAAGTAAAAGCATATTGAACTAGCTTTATATTTTGTATTTCCTTTAAGTATTACACTATAACACACAGGCAAGCATGAGGGTAAATACTGTTGTTAGAATAAGGTTAGAGAACAATATTTTAAAGATTTTTTTCTGTAGTAGAAATCAAAACATAACAGAAGCCTTGGAATATGTTGCCAGTTAAAGAAAAATCTTTCTATACTCACAAAGAATTGTGTGTGTGTGTGTGTGTGTGTGTGTGTTTGTGTGTGCGGTCAGTTTGTGGAAATACGCTCTCAAAGGAGCAGTTACTCCCGTTTCCTTTTCCCCTATATCCGGCTGTAAATTTGGTTGAAATGTTGGTGGTTACCGCAGGGAGTCGGAAGCTTCTGTAGTTTTTTTTTGAGTGTACTTTTTCATCCCGTATTTGTTACAATATGTTTTTTTCTCTTCTCTTTGGCCTGTTATATCTGTCTAACATTTGAGTGTAGTAGTACGAGTAGTGATTGTGTTCCTTTTTTGCTTCTTTTTACACAGGATGTCAATTTCACGGTCTCTTTAGTTGGCGGCATGATTCCTCTTTGTATTACTAGTGTTGTTTGATGTGGAAACAAAAATATTCTTAGCGGAAATCTCAATTCCGAACAATATATAAATGCTCTTTGCCTCATAATGGGATGGTTCCGCTTTAGACTTAAAACGGTTATTACTACTGATCTATCCTGATGTCTCTATTTGAAGTCTGTCGTTTAAACGTACATCATGTCGGTGTTCTAAAATTCAATCTTCGTATCAGCCGGCTGCCAATTACAGACAAGCAACAGGAGAAGCAGACAAAAGCAACCATGTCATTGGCTACTGGGGACGTAATGCAACGGAAAATTTCCCGCTGTTGCCAATTTTAACATAACAAAAGTATGCAATTGTAGCAACTTATCTGTTGTTTAAATGCATTAACAAAATATTTGTATTGTTACGCGTTACGGAAAGAAGTTGTATAGCAGTAACTCTGACTGAAATTTGGCAACACTGTGTTTACATATTTTCAAGATTACGTGACATGTCAGTGGAGTAATGCCGGTTGTTTCAACTACAATATACTAGATGGACACACTTTCCTTTACTCACAGATTTTCTTAGTGGTAATTCACCACGTTAGGTATCCATACTCGATAGCAGGAACTATCGTTATCAATCCTGGATCAACCATTGAGAATTAGGATTTTTCGAACGGAGACAACAAAACTTTTGTACCTGGCGATCGTGTCTATAACTCTTAAACCATTTCACTCGACAAAGATAAGGATAAAAGGAATTTTATGGGTGGTATCAGCAAATAAAACTCGACCTTGGTTATTTTATTTATTGTATATACTTATCGCTGTATTAAACTATTGTAAATTATCACAAATATGATGAGGATAATAATATTGATAAGTAGATAATATTGATAAATATGATATTGATAATAATATTGATTGACAAACCACACGCTGTGACAAATAAACCATACGTCAGCTACGAACCATGCAATCATGTTGGTTATGTAACCACCCACAGATTATAAAAGTGTGACCTTCTGGGATCTGTTTAAAATATAGAATTTCCGTAAACATGTTACATATTGGAAATTCCTGTTCATTTTAAACCCACTTCTAATTCAGACAATTTCTAGGAGCACCATGCTTCCTTTCTGGAATCCTTGCGCTACCATTCCTCAGTTTTGAAATATACAAGTGCTGATACCTTGCCGCAAGAGATCTACTATTAATCGTATTAGAAACATGAAATTTTATAATTTTTTTGCATCACTTATATATATATATATATATATATATTAATGTTCTGCTCCACTGTTGTGTAGGACCCATTTGCGTGGTTACCTTCAATCATCAGTTAAATTAAAATAACGGTAAATGACCGCATTGGTTTATACCTAATATTGTATTACTATTACTCTCGAGAATTAACCACAGTACAGCACCTGTGAGAAAAATATCAAATGCTATTATTTTCATATACTCTCCCCTTGAAGCATTAGGGAAGTTTTCTAGTGTATCGTTATTATTTACATGCTTCCAAGTACACACCGCCACACTCTGTACCTTCTCGTAGCGCAAAACCTTTCATTAAACCAGAGTGTTTACTTTTCTATGAGCTGAGCCTACTCTTCATCCCAGGCCGCCAAAAGAGCATAATCAGAATGGTCCTCTCCCCCGTCCCACGGTGAGCTTGTTTTTCACCTGAGGAATGAGTGCAAAGTGTTAGGGTGCGAGATCAAGGTTATACGGACCATACTTAATGAATTTTAGTACTGTAATTGCAGATATTTTACATGCCTGCTTGTCCAATATCAGTGATTCTGGCAGACCCATCCTGTGGGGGGTGTTATGCCCAGAATTCTCGACAACAACACCCCCCCCAAACTTTAAGAATTTTGAGGTCAAAAATCGATCGAAACGGTGCAAAACTTCACTTACACCCTCCCAATTTTGATTTAAACCCCCCCCCCCGCCAAACTGCAAATCCTGGCGGTATCCCGACCCATTATCCAGGAGCATTGTCATTATTAGAGGGTTATGTGTTGAACTATGTTTTTGCAGATCTGACACCTGTAATGCTTCAATGTCGCTTAAATTCATCTATCCATGTTGCATTTGCACGTCATCTCCGTCGTTTCTTTTCTCTGGGGATCCAATGTATAGTAGTGCCAATATGTCTCGACATCTGATCTTCCTTTTGAGCCGCTACTGTCACTTGAAGGAATTTCGCATCCTCTTGCCACCTGTAGAGCTATGTCGCCACACTTCATAATATGAACTTTGTCTTCGGCCGTGTGAGGGAGTTGAAAAACAAACTGTGGTACACCCCCCTTCCCATTTTCCTTGTTGTGTGATACTGAGTGCAGCTTGAGATAGAGAAAAATCCTATTCTCGCGCTGTGCATTTTGTACTTTCAATAACAATACAGGTAAAACATTAAAAGGCGAGAAACACGATTGCTAATTAAATCCCAATTCGAAATTCCAAAATTCCGACATTCCGGAATGTCGGAAACTGGGAATTCTGAAATGTCCGAATTTCCGAATGTTGGTCATCACCAATAAATGATAGAAGTTTGAATTTTATTTATGGCCTCTACTTAGGCACCTAAGGGTCAAAGCGGGATAGGGGAGGGGAAGGATTCGGGAAGGTGTTGTCCAGGGCCTATGTTGAAGATGTCTCCCCGACATTTGCCTGGTGTGACTGAGGAAAAACCCTGGAAAAACCTCAGTCAGGATGGTTGGTCGCTGGGATCGAACCCAAGACCTTCAGCATGCTACGCCAACCAAATGATAGTAAAGAACGGTCCACCGCCAACAGACATTACAAGACATGTTATTTTGAGTACAATTAACACTTGCTGGCTAAGGTATAAAAATTGTAAAACTCTTACGATGAACGCCTGAGGTGCCTAAAGGCCATAAATAAAAATAACATTTTGTTAAAATTTTATTTCGGAAAATCAGAATTCCTAATTTGAATTTATGTCTGTAACATAAAAGCTTTAGGCAACTTTTGCATTGACCGGATGGAGTATGATGGAATGATTGGTGGAATGAGGAAAGTGGGAGGAAACGGAAGAACCCCTAGAAGACCCATGCACACGGTGTTTGTTCACCACAAAACTCACATGGCAAGAAGAGGAATCGAACCGACGACCCCAAGTGCAAAAAGTGAGAGCTTTACCATTGAGTCACCGACTTACCGAATTCCGGAATTCCCAACACACTTAATAGACCCTAACTTTCCAGAAGCAGCAGCTGCTCTCTCCGTTGCTCATTCTATGGGAACATCCAGGGGCCTGAACTTTTCTCATCGTCACAAAACTTTATCACTTCGCTCATTATTTTTCTTCCCTCACTGCGTACCACAACATTCTTCTCTTCAGCCATCCTTATTTCAACTGAACCTCTTGCTAAATTTGGCAATAGCGTTACACATTCAAGACTTCCTCGCTTATCGCCCCGCTGAACCCTTATTGGCTCAACGCGTGGATGTGTCGAGGGAGTGAGTTTTAGTTCGCATTTTTGACACAGCTCAAGACATCTTGGCAGCACTATAGTACATTTGTCGTCCATCTTCCATCTGCTCGTCTAGCTATGTAACTAGTCCATCTCCACTTATTGGTAGTCTTGATTACATCTTCTACTTTTGTTTGTGCGGAAATCCAGTCATTTGTCTTCCTGTCTCTCCTAGTTATTCCTTGCACTCATCTCTCCATTGCTGTTCGTGTAACTCCTAGTTTTTGAGTCGTTTGCGCATTCAATGTCCAAGTTTCGAAACCATATATTTATCACAGGTAAGACACATTGATTATAAACTTTAAGCTTGAGACACATTTGTAAATTTTGAGTTATTCACATATTCGAACTCTTGAAACTTCACTCAATTTGTCAATCTAACTCTCATAACCGTATCTATTCTACAAGCCACGTGAGAGCGCTATTGTCAGTATTCCTCAACCCCAGTAAAACATCTGCATCCGTCCTCAGTACCGGCGCTACTTTATATTAACAATTTCACAATAATGACGTTGATCAGCGAGAGAAAACTTTGAAATGTAAGCCTATTTAAGCAATATCCTGTTACTATAGCCTGGGATGCGATATATATATATATATATATACGAAGTACAGTCAATTGGTTCCAAGAAAACAGTGTGATTGTCATATATGTATTACAGATGGAACAACCTGAGGGGGTGGGGGCAGTGCCGGATCTAGAAATTTTCCTATGGGGGGCAAAGTTAAATTTTGCCGCCCTTTCCATCGTTTTTCAGTCAAACAACACGAACGATCGGCGCGACGGCCACAACACTGTCTCGCATCACGTAGTGTACTTTTGTTATCATCTCTGAAGCCTGTCATGGTATCGCTATTGCAAACTCCAGTAAGGCAGTAGAATTTTAAATATGAAGCTAGGTTGCATGGGATAACATTAAAAATGGCTTAGCGCGCCGATACTGAAATTTTGAACACTTATAGGCCAATTTCAATGTAATAGGCAATTTTACTTCATTTTAGAAGCTTTAATTTTTTTTAGCACTTTACCGCCCCTAAACGTGCCGCCCGGGGCGCTTGTCCCCTTTCCCCCCCCTAGATCAGACACTGGGTGGGGGAATGCATGCTGGGTGGAATGGTGCAGAGAGCCCCGCGCATGCGAGCAATGAGGCAGTAGGAAAGTACGCCGATTATGACAGACAAGCTTTCACAGCTTTACAACATTCAACATGTAAAACATCACATCCATCAACATGCCACAGTTCGAACAATGTGTCAACATTAAGTTCTGTCATTATGTGTTAAATTGGCCAAGACAGCAGCAGAAACAGCTCAGATGAAGCGAAAAGTTTATATTACAAGCACGCATCTACGACTGGTATCGACGGTTCAAACAAGGATGAGAATCTTTGGATGACGATGAATGTGTGAGTAGATCTGTAAAGGCACGAAGAACATGAAATTGTTGACCATGAGCGTGAAATTATTAGTTGGAATCTTCGCCTCACTTGACCAAGTGGTGGACCGAGCTGAAATTTCACATAGAACTACACAAGATACTTGTAATGATTTGAACATGCGACGTGTGTATGGTCATATGGTTCCAATGAAGCTGACAGCAAAACAACAAGAGGAAACAGCAATAACTAATTGGTCGACATGGTAGATGCGGATCCGAACAGTCAGAATAGAAACCATCTGCTACCTTCACGGCTACCAAATTAACAAGTTCCAGTCAAACGTATTGGAAGTCAGCAAGTTCCGTCAAGAAACAGGTATCCCGCTCAGACAGACTGATAACAGTATAAGGTCATGTAAATATGTTCTTTAATATTCAAGACCTCATCCTTCAAGCATACATTCCACAAGAACAAACAGCCAAGGAAACTATGCATAGGGACATTCTTTGCCAACTACCAGAGGACGAGGAGTGCCGCAAACTCACTAAATCGTGGAGAGGAAACACCTGAATTTCTCATCAATGTCGCTCATGTTTCCGTACTGATGACAAATTATATGTCACATCATAATGTCACGGTCTTGCAACTACCGCTATATTCTCCTGATATGGCACCAGTCAATTATGAACGTTCCTTACGTATTCAGAATCTGATGAAATGGCGGTTATTTGGGAATGCCGAAGAGCTTGAGGGTGCTACGACGGCAAGCGTTTCAAGTCATCAAAATTACCTGCAAAAGTGCTACTGCAATGGTTCCAGTAATTGTAGTATCGTTGACAGTTGTGTGTAAAAGCAAGAATGAGATTCTTCGAAGGTGGCGTGTAACAGAATCCTCCGTTACCAGGTATGTCTGAACTGTAACCACTTTTCGGAACTTATTGTCTACCTCGTATATATATTTATATGCTGGTCTGGACTGGAGGTTACTAGAATAGAAACTTCGCAAATATGGAAACTTCTGATCTTTGAGAGAAAAATTCTAAGAATCTATCATCATTTTTATTTCAAAGAAAATGAGAAACAAATATGAAGTACATGGGTAAACATAACGTCAGTGTTTAGTTTCAATCTATTTATAAGAGAGGAAACTTTGACATAATTTTCGTTTTACTTAAATTGGCGAAAAGTCAAGAAGAGGTTTCATTACAAATTGATACGTTCAAGTTGCAGCGATGAGGTTTCGATCGCCTTTCGCAATAGACGGTTTAAGAAGGCCCTAAGAGATTCTTGGAAAACGTTCCTGGTCAATGAATATTCAAGGATACCTGAACCATCGAAGTAAAAAAAACTCCAGGACTTCCTTCCTTTGAGCCTCTTGGCAAGTTTCGGGTATGATTCCCTCTCGTCTCGTCTTCTGTTGGCTCAGTGTGAGTGTGAGAGAGAGAGTCTTGAGAGATTGATGGCCTTCCGAAGTAGCGCAGAAATTCCGCTCCAGGAAAATTTCCAAACGGAGTAGCCAACAGTGCGGCGAAGGGTCTGCCATTTTTTTATTTTTTTTTCATGGACTTTAAGTTGCCAGCACTTGGAAACTTTCATATATGATTAAATGTTAGAGTCGGAGAGAACTGCCAAATCAAGGAGATCTGAATTCAATTTTTCTGTGTGTTTGTTTATGGCAGCTCTTATTGTCCTTTTATGAACATTTGCAAAACGGTTGAAATGCATTTCTTTGTTTTTGATGACGGCTAAATTAGCCATTGATTCATTATCTTTCCTTATTATTTTTAATATCGATTTATTTAAATGTAACCACTGAAACAAATTCTCCTATTGGTGTTTCGTTTACGTCGGTGCCACGTAATCAAGTGGACTCAGCTTCGATTTCCGTTTCGAACCTATTGTCCATAATGATCCGAAATAAACTATACATTATAGGATCTGTTCTTATTTTGTCATGTTCGTCCGATGGAGGGCAATACAAACTACTATCTTCTCACTTAATCAAGGAATCTTAGGCGACCTCGTTAACGTAAACCACCAACAATTGCTGCTCAATAATAATCATCTTATTATAACTTTGCATTGTTTTCTTATTATGTCATGTACTGTATCTTTAAAAAGTGAATTCGAAGATCTAATAGAGTTTACCCTATTTTTTTCATATCTGTTACTTCAATATGAATGCAGAGATTCTGAAATAGCTTTGGCTGAAAGTAGTCAGTTTGGTACTTTAAAAATAAGTACGTGGTATATTTTTATATTGAGAAATTACAATAACTTACTGGCAACTCAGTTTTCGCGAAAATATTGCAAATTTAAAAGTAACTTGTAGTGAACAAAGTTATGATTAAACTTAATATAGGACTATATCCGGAAACGCGTAATTTCACCCCCTGTTTATAGGAACTCTTTCTTTTATTTTGATGTCAAGAATAACCTCATAAAACTCTTGCCAGAGAACTGTCTGAAATTGGTGATAGAGTTAAATGACTGTTAGGTAACTATGGCTTAGGCTGAGATAGGGTTGGGGAGAGGACGTAGAAAAGGAGTCGATCAAAGCCCAGTTTCTAAGGTTACCATAACAGTATTGTCAAGTGTGACTGAGGAAAATAAAACGTAAAAATCATCAGTCACAAAGGAAGGGCCCTGTGATTGAACCCAGGACTCTCTAGAATACGAATCCCACGCTCTTCCAACTCAGTCATAACTGTTTGGTGTCCGACTTAATATTTGTACACAAATTTTTAGAGGTTGATGCTAAGATGATAGGCGAAAAAGTTAGAGGCCTTCTGTGTGCAAATGGTCTCTAACTTTTCTCTTCACACATATCTTCGAATTTATGTATCAGCGTGAAACTTTGCAGTCATGATAAAGACAGTGCAGGATACTGATGACCTGTCACTACAATGTTATAAATCACGCAGTGTTGCCAACACAATAAACTAAACATATTTTTAAACAGCCTTTCACCGTTTATATACCTTAAGTTTTAAAAACAAGCCTTGGTTTGATCAAGAATACATTAAGTTGCAGAAAATTCGGGAGATAGTGGAAAATGGAAAGACAAATAGCATAAGACGTCTGTACAAAGGAGTAAACTCGTTAAGAAAATGTTAGGCTAGAAATGGTTAGAAATGAACGTGAAGATCCTCAGGCGGATTCGACTAAAATTATCGATGTGTGGAAAAGTTATTGGACAAGCTTCTTAATGTACACACAGATGAACAAATACAAATTTGAAATCTATAGTGCAGAACACTGGAACCTACCTGAACCTAGCGAGATCGAGGTCGAAATATCAATAAAGAAATTGAAAACTTTAGATCCTAGCCGTATTAATTAAAGCGGGAGTAACTTAATTTCCATGGTAACGAGATTCACCTATTAAAGACATTCGAGCATGATGAAGGATTGAACCGAATATAACAAGTAGCCTTGATATACTTTTATAGCGGAATACTCTTAGAGTCACTTCTACAATCTACCGCTAAACTTGTAGGCAACGCAAAGTTGAGGCCAAGTCTGATTTTGGCCGATAAGAGTACGGAAAATAAATGTTGGCCTCAACTTAGCGCCGACTGACCCTTACGGCTTCAGCCACACTGGAATGCAAACACTTACTGTTTCCATAGCAATAGGACTCAATCTAGTTTCTACAACATTGTCATCCACTCGCTCATCTAAATTTTGCAGTGATGGTAAAAGATGAATGTGTCCTAGTATTCGATTTACAAAATGTGGAAACTCTACAGGCTGTGAAAGCTCTACTTCGAATACGGGAGACTGTCATCTTGACTATAGCTGTTTTCCTGTTCCTCTATAAGCTACAGAAGACAAATGTTTGGAAGGTATACAGAATCAGAATCAATTTGTGTTTCTTGTTTCTCGCGCAGACAAAACAATTGAGTTAATGACATTAGCGGAGCTAAATTCTTCAGTTGTTATGAGACAAATAGTTTGACGTTAACTTTTCATGTAACACAATACCGTTCTCTCATACATGGCTTTGTGTTCTGGATTTCATAAATTTTGAGTAACCAAATCTGGTATTTTTTTTTCTTGTGTTGAAGGAAGAATGATATTCTCTATCTTCTTTTCACTCAGTGTGAATTGCTTTCTTGAGATAGTTCTAGCTGGCAACCTAATCAAATTCCTAAGAAGATAGACCCTTAATACAGAATTAGCTTCGTAAGCTCCATGGCAAAGACTGGAGATAATGCTCGAAGATTTGCAATTGAAATTTCATGAGAGAATTCCTTATATCTCCGTCACGAAAAGGAAGGAGAGAGAGATAAGGAGAGACAGAGAAACAGGGATGGAGAGAAAGAAAGAGAGAGAAAGGGAGGAGAGTGAGAGAGCTGTTGGAATCCAAAGAGCTTTGTTTTCTTCGTGTATTTCTCTGGTTCTAGAAGATTGTAGGTAGATAAATGCAAAATAAGACAATTGAGAATGATGATGAGAAAAAGAGAATGATAAAGATTAGAAAGCTAAACTTACAAAGATTATGTGCAATATATAGGTATTTCTTTTTCTATTTAGAAGATACTGTGAGATTTCTGGAACCTTAATTTTACTTTCATTGATAACTTGTATTATATTCAGAGGACAAAGAGGAATTATTGGTCATATACAGATTTAAGAAAAAGAAGCTTGAAGTTATGGATGTAGGACTAACGGATGAAATGTCCTGAAGACAAGATAATCAAAGCTATATAATATTCAAAAATAAGGTGACAACTATTGAAGAGAACGTAGTGAAGATATAAAGTTACAAGTAAATATTTCAAATGTAAGAACGTACAACGTATTAACCTGGTAAGTAGTTTTCATATTTTGCTCACTAAACCCTCTCTAAATGCGCAGGTTACTTTAGCAGAAGATTCAGAGCTTTAATTCCAAGAACACCATAATATATGAGAAAGATTTTTTCTAAGTTTCTCATCGTCACGACTGGCTTTAGATTTCTTCTGTATCAGAATACGGCTTTTCTTCCCGATTATAAAGAGAACGATTTCATATTATTTTTTCACCCTTATCGTTAAATCATCACTTTTTCTCTCTAAAAGAAAGAAAATATGTTTGTTGTCATCCTGAGAGAGTGTTTCTTCTTATTTAAATATTATATTCTCATTATGGAACCAATTAGATTCTGTGAATTTATATTTGTATACATCTGTTTGAAGTACCGTTCTCAATTAATATTTTTCGGAACTGCAATACACGCTCCACAATAAGGAACACAGGATTTTGACAAATTTGTCTTTTAGGGAAAGTAGTAGTTTCTTCCCATTCTGATTTAAATTCCCGCACAGCTTCCTTTTGTAATTACATGGCATACTCAGACCATATTAACAACACAAGAGACAATACCGTTTTTAAAACAGAATGACAAAACACCCGCGAGCATTCCAATTATCTCTCTTGTTTTGATCTTGTTACTTACAAAAATATAACGTGGTGGAAACTTTGATTATAGTGAAAACAATGAAAGGGCTAGACGTGTTCGAATACACTGGTCTGCATTACGTTCGTAGCTTGGCGACATCATGTTAATTAGGGTGAGAGACCATCCTCTGGCAGTAAAATCGGTTTATTGTTTAACTCAAAGATTTCTGCTGTAACAAATGTATTATAAAAATATTTATTAGATCATTTAAATAGTGAAAATAAAAGTCAATAACGTCAAAATGTTAACAAAGAAATATTTTAGATAAAGAAGAGGTCACAAAGTAAGTTTTCGTCCTGTTGGGATAAAAGAATATCAATAAAATCTTCGTAATATTCCAGGAGTAATATATTGTTAAAATTAAAAAGAAACTTTGCTTCTTGTTGGCCATGGGTTTGACACCCATAGAGTAAAGTATTATTAATCTCCAAAACGAACATCCGGGTTTCAATAGATACAAACTACAAATTTCTGCTGAAGATGTAGTTTTCTTGAATTCAATGTAATACTACAGCGATTATAACTTGGAACCTCGCGCTAATCAGTTGAAAACTTATCGCTTTTAGGAAAGTAAAGCAAGTCCCAAACTCAAGAAAATACCTAGACAACAATGATATTCATACACGTAAAAAAGGTTTATCAGCTTAATTTTCAAATTGTATCTTATGCCTCCTCTCTTTTAAACTGAGTTTAAAAATTGACTTTCAGGATAATCATTGTATTTATAATCAATACAAAAATCCCTTTTGGTTAAAAGGGAAGAGTGAAGCAAAAATTATACTCACAAAGTCATTTTGCGAGTGACTTTGTTTGTGTCACTATGGCGGAAGTGTTTTCCTTGTAATGGAATTAATAAATTAAGAGACTTAGTATCCTCCCTTCCGCCATAGTCAAGCAAATCAAGTCAATCGCAAAATGGATATCACTTCTTTTGTGAGTAGAATTCTTGCGTCACTCTTCCCTTTACCCCGAAGGGATTTTTGTACTGTCACTTATTTTGTAAGGCTGCCTATTAAAAATATGTTCATAGTCTTCATACAAAAGGTCGATTTTGGACAATGGTAGGCTCCGTATCTCGAAAACGATAACTCCTATTAAAAAATAAGCATCAATTTGCCTTTTTTTTTATTTCGTTCATTTACATATACAATGTTCGAACAATGTCAAAATACAAAACAATAAAATTTCAATTCAGAATACAATTAAAATACAATTAAAAAGAAACATAGTCTAGCCATGTACAAGTCAAAACATAAGTCAAATATCCATTGTGTACAGTTTATTAATTATTTCAATTTTCCTTTTAAAATATTTACAATTGCATTTGCATGGAGTCTAAACTTCTCTCTTATTCCATGTAATTACTCTATATTTTGCAGAGTTATTTTTATTTCCTCAATATCATATGCCGCCGAGTTAACCAATATTTTTTTAATTTCCTTATTAAATCTTTCTAAATTATTGTTCCTAATTCTCATTGGTAAAAGATTAAACATTCTTATTCCTATATGTTGGTAGTTGTTGTAAGATTTCATTAGCCTTATTTTAGGTGGATATATGTTGTTACTATTTCTAACAGGATAGTTATGAAGAGAACCTCTTAAGCTAAATTTGTCTATATTTTCCTTGGTATATTTCAGGCAATTAAAAACAAATAAACAAGGCAAAGTTAAGATTTTCAGTTCCTTAAAACTAGTTTTACATGAATCCCTAGAGTTTAAACCCATAATACACCTGATCGCTAATTTTTGTAGTAAAAACACCCGTTTTATCCCGGGAGCGCCTCCCCAGAACATAACTCCATAAGAAAGTATCGAATGAATAAGACCAAAATATGCTTGTAACAGAGCATTTCTCGGTATTAGGTTCTTCAATTTCCTGAGTAGAAATATTTTAGTCGCGATCTTATTACACAGAACTTCGATTTGTCTTGACCAATCCAATTTGGAATCTAAATGTAATCCAAGTAATTTCACATGTTGTGTACTATTTAATGATGAAATGTTATAATTCAATGCAAAATATAGCCTTTCTGTCTTAGATTCATTAATAGTCAAGCCATTTTTTGAAACCCAGTCTTTAGCCTTCATCATATTAATAGTATCTTCCTCATCGATGTGATTAATTTCAGTACCAACATTCAAGAATGTTGTATCATCCGCAAATAAAATCGTATTATGAATCAGATGCTCAGGCAAATCATTAATATAAATGAGAAACAGAAGTGGGCCCAGTATAGAGCCTTGAGGTACCCCATATTCTATTGACCTTAATTTGGACACATCATTGTTAATCTTAACACATTGAAGTCTATTAGTCAAGTAAGACTCCAATAGAGTAATGGCATTTTTGGAAAAGTTAAAATTCGAGAATTTACTAATTAATATTCTATGAGATATTGAATCGAAAGCCTTTTTTAAATCTATCATCGTAAGGCTTACTATATTACCTTTCTCAAAACCTTCATATATTTCAGTTATTACACTTTCAATTGCTTTACTAGTTGAAGATAATTTCCTAAAGCCGAATTGTTTATTATACAAATGACCATTATCATTCAGGTAGGCATATAATTGTTCTTTAATACAAAACTCAATAACCTTCGAAAAAATGGGAATCAAGGATATTGGTCTATAATTGCTTGGATCTTCCCTAGACCCCTTACCTTTATATATCGGCGTTATAATAGAGATCTTTAAGCAGTCAGGGTATATCCCTGTATACAAAGTCCAGTTTATTAGCATCGTGAGGGGTTCAATTATTACATCAAAAATTTATCTAAAGAGAACATTAGATAATCCATAGATGTCCTCACTTGTTGAATTTTTCATATTTCTTACATACTTAATTATCCAATCCTCTGTGATATTTCGAAAATAAAAATGTTGTACCTGATTAGAATTATCAAAATTAGATTCTGATTGATTGTCGTGTATATCTAAATTATCCACAAGTTTGTTAATCTGTTCAATCATAAAATCATTAAAATAATTTGGAGAAAATGGGGTAGACATATTTGAGTTTTTGGACCTATTAGAATCCCGATTAATAATTTGCCACATTGTCTTCATTCTGTTGTTAGATTTATTTATCATTTCTTCATTTTTTTCTAACTTTTCTTTTCTCAATGCTGTTTTATATGTTTTTTTTGTTTTGTTTTTTTGCTTTTTTAATTTCATCCGCATTTTTACCTTTACAATTGTAGAGAAGTAAATTCCACATATCCTGTCTTTGTTTTAATAATTTCTTGGAGAACTTAAACCTTTTTTGATTACTTCTAACCCTATATGCTTTTACAGGACAATATTCGTTTATATATTCTGCTACACTATGCACAAATACATACCAGGCCTGCTCTACATTGTCAAAAACCTTAAGCAAATCCAATAAGTTAATTTTACCAAGCTTCGAGCGCAAGCCATTTATCGAAAATATATTCATTTGGCGCTTCCTTATAATAACAGGAGATACCTTAAGTTCAGTATCTTTCACAGGTACTTCTATGTACAAACCATAGTGATCAGAAATTTTACTTTCAATAACTGTGCATGTTACTGATGCCATCTTCCTTGGTAGTATGACATTGTCCAGACATGCCTCAAGTCGTGTAGGTTTTCTATTGATATAACACATATCAAATGAGGCTAATAAGTTTTCAAAATTGTTTATATCATTATTTTGTTTAAGAACATCCAAATTTAAATCCCCAACAACAATGCATTCATATGATTTAAAAGTATGCCGATAAGAAAATAAATCTTCTAATTGTATTAGAGATTTGTTTACCGAGATATTTGGTATTCTATATATACTTATTAAAATAATTTTTAGTTTAGGTAAAAGACAGCCATACAACTCTAGTTCCTTAATGATCGAGTACTTTTCAAGATTAATAATTTTATAGTCAATATCTAAACCCTTTTTTAAGTAAATCGCAACTCCTCCATGTTCTTTTTTTCCTCTACTAAAACCACCAACTAAATTGTAATTTGATGGTAAATGAAATGTAAGTTCGTCAGCCGTTAACCAATGTTCATTTATAGAAATTAAATGACAATTTAAATCGGATAATGAAATATCCACCTCCTCAAGTTTATTCCCTAAGGATTGTACATTCAGATGTGCGACTTTTAATTTCTCAGAATTTCTATTTAACGTACCTAATTTATCTATTACCATGGCAGTTACATTACTTCTAAGACCCATACCATTTTTATAATTTTCCGGAACTTCCTCAGTATTTAAACTAAGTTGTTCTGTTATCTCTTTGGCAACATGCTCTGAAATTATCTTTGAGGTTTGCCTTCCTGTGAAGTTAACAAGTTTCCCTGATTTTTCCATTGTAAGGGTATTTTTTGTTTACTCATACTGTCTTCTTTACCCATTATATGGTTTATCTCTGTTATTAATCTTTCACACATATATTTCTTTCCTAAAAAGTTAAGATGTAGACCATGATTTGTGTGAAATCTTTTACCTAACCCTTCGATATCAATAATATTTAAATGCTTAAATTTAGTCGTTAATTCTTTAAGCTTACTATTTACCTTTCTTATTTCTACATTTAAAACCGACCATCTCGGTAAGTCATACCTAGTAGGAATCGTGTACATTATTATATTCTCGTTTGAATACTTAAACAGGTACCTCTTGAGAAACCTCAGAAAAATATTGGCGTTATTATGATAAATATCATTAGCACCTACTAGAATTACCCTTATTTCTCTCCTCTTTTCTAATTCAGACTCCGAGTGATACCTGAACACACCTGTATTAAAAATCTCCTCCGAGACTGCATTTGGTTTAATCCATCCCACTACATTATTTACACCCAAACCTTTAAGTAATAAAGATAACCCTTTCCCATGACTATCTGCTAAGATGTTAACTTGTACCTTTGATAGTAGTGACAAATCCTGTACCTTTTCCTTTACTCTTTCTTTATTCCTGCACTGTTCAATTTCCGGTTCACTTATATGTTTATTTTCCTTCAGTTAAAGGTTATTCTTTTCCTCCCCACTTTGAGTAATTAGTTGCAACTGTGAATCAAGTGCATCTAAGTTAATTTTAAGTAAGTCTATTTGCTTTTGTACTTTTACAATTCTATCTACATTTATTTCCTTTTTCTTTCTATAATTGTTTATTTTATTATGAAGAATCTGATCAGTTTCACCCGGTATACTATGGTTAACCTTATTTTCCTCTCTATGTTGATCTTCACACTTAGAATTCTCTAGGCCAAGAATATTATTTACAACATCAGCATTCATATCAATTCCATACTGACAATACATCTCAGCAATCTCCACCTGCGTGGAGTTATCCACCTTATCCAAGAATACCTGAACCTTTTTTAAATTGAGATCATTTACTCCATCACAACAAAAGTCTTTTTCATTTGTCTGTACAAACTTGTCACTTTTAAAACAAAATTCTACCTGCGTAAATTTCTCTTCCTTATTTGAGGCTAATACTGGATTTTCATTATCCGGATTTTTATCCAGATATTCGGTATTGCCCAGCATATCCTTATTACCTTCTACAATTGAAGTATTTTGTTTTAACAACGAAGTTTTTATATCATCTAACATTCTAAGAGATTCTTCATATGAATTTGTTGTTATATCAGTTTCAATCTCAATCTCTCCATCATTTCCTCTTTGCATAAATGATTTATTGCAGATTGAGATGCTCGAGTTATCATCACCAGTATATCTATCCTTTAATGACTTTGGACTATTTAAATCGATATCGTTAAAAGCATCATAGTTTTCGAGCCTATTTCTAGATTGATTAGGAGTACTGTAATTCCTATTATAAGTCATATTTTCGACTCAAATAATTGTATCCTTCGACTCTAAATTACTCCCACTAAACTACACTATGCTTACCTATGAATTTTGTTTTCCTTATTTCAGCTTAACTCACATATAAAGGGCTTTTCTAATCCACCATTTAATTATAATTTCAAAAATCCATAACTCTTCCTCCCTACTTGTTCAGATTGTCCATTCAATTCCAAAGTGAACAGAGATACTTAAAGTATATTCTTAATCATCTATTCGCATTGAAAAGGCTTTTAACTTATTATATTATTACCCAGAACAACAAAGCAATCGAACCAACAGCCTTCTAATTACCTCTCTCATGTGTCGAATAAATCGTTCATTAATTAATATTCCAACATACAAAAGGCTTCTCAACTTGTAGGCAATGTAATTTTCTATTTTTTTTACACAGTGAAGGCTTCTCTCCTGTAACACATAAATTATTTTCTAAAGGCTTCTCTCGTGAATCGAATAACTCATCAATGAGTTAATATCCACACATTCACCAAAAGGCTATCAATTGAATGTTCTTACTGCATGAGGTATTTATTTCCTCACTTTCAGAATAAGGGTTTCACATTTTAGTCTCTTATGGTCAAGGTTACATCACATCACATTGAAAAGGTTTCTCTCTCTGAAGTTTTCCTGCAATCAACTGAGTTCTGGATAGGCAAAAGTGAAAAAAAGAAAATCACTTATTCTTCATCTACTTAGGCTAAAAATAATCTACAAGTACGACACAAAATGGCTTTCAATGTGTATATATCTGTATATCATACACCAAACGCAGTAATTTATTCTCACTGCACCAAAATTAACCAAGACGTAAACTAATTTAGAAAATTAGGGCTTCTCACTTTAGTTTCGTGGCTTCCAGATACGATACTTTACGAGGCCCGCAATTTACCCCCCAAACCCTCTGGTAACAACCATTTTGTACTAAAGCAAAAAGACAGACAGAATGACAGACACACTTTTCTATCATTTTTCAAATTCTGTGAATGAGATTTTAAAAAAAAGTCATAACTTTTGAACTCCTTCACCGCTTTTGACGTGTAATACACCGTTTGATAGGTATTGAAGCGTAGATTATGATCCCGAAATTTCGACTGCATATATGGTCGAGTGTCAGTCAGTGCTATCATCAGAAGTGTGAAATTCTGAATTTTTCGTCGAACCGGCGTAGGAAGTCCCTGGGAGGTCCTACCGACCCAGTTTTTTTGTGTGTCTTAGTGTAGCAAAGAGCTTTCAAATGCAAGTTCAAGCATCAAAATCGGGCTTACAGTTCTCTAGATCCGAAACTAGCTGTATACATAGAGTGCCGCTAACAGACTCATTTGTCAGCGTCACTCGAAGAACTACCGCTCTTCATGATCCAGTGATTAACCGTGAGATATGCCTTACTTGTCTGGAGATATCCGTATCTGCATTTTGAACTCAGTAAAACTGAAGCCTCCTTCTAATAAGAAATGTTAGGATATATCATGGTAACAAGTAGTTTAACATGATGGAAGTCCTTGTTAATAACTGAAAAGTATTTCGTTTTTGCCACTGAAAACACTTGTAAGCGACAACAATGGTGATTCAAAAAGAGAGAAAAAGGAAGAAAGAGAGGGAGAATTTATTCCTTTAGAGACAGCATGTTGTGAAGAGGTGGCATTTGTCGTGAACAAGGAAACATCTGCTCAAGTTGTAAAGAGAAAAGCTGTTGGGAGAAAACGAGCATCAAATTTTGTCGTCCGATAAAGCAGCCCCCGAAACACCTCCTGTTGACAAGTAACATGGAAGAATGGAGAAACTGAAGGAAATAGTCGAATAGTGGGAGCAGGTGCAGGAAGAGGAGGACAGGGCCCCTGGAACAATTTTACTTTTATTTTTATTTTTTAAGTTTAGTTGCGAAAATGTCAGTGTTTTTTTTCCTTCTTCTTTTCCTGAGTTGCAACGAAAATTGATTTGGCTCTGGTAATTGCACCACTTCAGAGAAATTGCCCAACTCTTATACTTTATACTCTCTCTCTCTATCTATCTCTCTCGCTAGTTTGCTCTGTCAAGGGGACACAGCTAGCCATGCCATTTGAAGATGACGTCTTCTGTGAATGACTTACTTCGTTTTATTTTTTTTCTTTCTATTTGTTTCTTTGCTTTTCGTCATGTTTCTCTTTCAATGGAAGAGAAGTAAACGCAATTTACCCAAAAGACATCACAAACTTACTTTTCTATTTGTTCTGATGTATAGCTATTTCAACGACTCACATTCATCTTTTACCGTTGCTATTTCTTTTTTCTTTGGAATTGGTGAGTTAGAAGTTAATCAATTTCTCAGTAATTTCTTGGCATTTCAATTTTCAGAATTTAATGGTAACTTCTTAACGAAAGTTAATGGTATACATTTTTATTTTCCCTTATACGATTTCATCTATTTTTTCTTATATTTATAATGTGAGCCAACACGCAAAAAGAGGTCTTATGAGTAAACTCCTGAAAAGTCTATTTTCGCTTGACCATTCACAAGTGCGTACCCGAAGGTGTCACGACAGTTTCTACTCACATACCTTAAGCACATTAAATTCTTCTTCCTCTGTGGGGGTTTGGACATCCAAATACTTACGATTACTAGCCCTCCCTGGTAACCTCTCTCAATGGATTCGCATTCTGGTGAAGTTTCAGTCGTGTAGTGGCTAGCGTTATTGAATATTGACGTCTTGAGTTTGAATACCGTGAGGAAATGAAATGTAATTCCTGAGGTTCATTCCTATAGATTCTCTTAGAGCGCTCTAATGCCCGGTTGCACAAAACTTTTTAATCCTGATCTAGGGATTAAATCTACACGTTGTAGATAAAATATTTATAGAGATATATGCTGCAAATTTTCATAAGTTCCTTTACTTCCATGCCACCTGGTGTTAGTCCAGTCGAACTGAGAATTAGCTTTTAATAGTACGTCATGCGCAATATCTACGCTTTTGATCTATTGTGGGCTAATAAACTGAAGTATCAGATACCGACCTCGCATTCCATATCTTTTTTTCGTTTTTAAAATCTAATGCAAAATCAATTATTGCATACTAGATTTAATCCATTCCTAGTTCGTCTGGACTGACGCCAGGTGGCGAAAAAGTAGTGGAATTATAGTTATTCTTATCTATAACACCTATGCCAGGCTGGGAAAAAACACTGTTGATCCGAAGATCAAGATTAAGCAGTGATTTACTGTTGCAACATCATATATCCTGGATGCAAGTTTTCCTTTTACAGTACAACTGTGAATGGGCATTTCAATATCTAGCTCTGATTGGTTAAAATAATTCTACGGTGCTAAGATTTCACATTCTCTGTAGTTGGTCTATCCTGCAAGATTTGACTACTCGTCTACCGGTTAACACCAAACTTTTAACATTCATGCATGAAATAGTTTATTTTACTTGTTTTTAAACATTTAATATAGTTTCAAAACAATATACAACAATAAAATTAGTTGCAAATAATAAAACTATATGAAAACAATGTAAAATTGTTGAAAACTAGCCGTAACTAAAAAAAGTCTTTCACATCGAAAAGTTCAACTGTTTTTGCTGCGATCTATCGGGCACCAAATATATAATTTGTTAATGTCACATAAACAGTGTTATATGAAGTTTTAGGTAGCTCATTATAAGCCTAACATCAATGAAATTATTTTTCCGATGAAAACCTAAACACGTTCAAATTGGTAATTACTGAAATATGTTTCCACATGTAAAATTGTACATGCTTTGCAAAATACAGGTTAATCAGAATTAATAAACAGTTCAGATATTAGGAACTAGCTCACTTATTGAAATTGTAGAGCAACTGTAGCGCTGGGGTTTGTATAGCACCTACGTTCCTTTGAATATACAATACATGAATAGGTCCTCTCTGCCCTTATCAATCTATCAATCTGAAGCCCTATAAATTTAGGATGTATCAAAAGTCAGTAGTTACCTCAGGAAATAGCTGCAGCACGAAAAACATATCTGGGCTTCAGGTTTAGGTTCAGAAACTTTGATTTATGACGCCATTTTAACCTTGTAAGGCTGCAAGGACCCTTTATGCACTATGTTCTCGGCCTACATAGCACCCTAGTGTCCAAAGCAGATAAAAAGAAACTGACTTCAGATTTGAGTATAGGTACCATGTTGAAAGAACCCTTACCATATTAAATTCGGGAGGGTAAATCATGGTATATGAAGCTAGATCTGAGGTCAGTTTCTCTTCATGTACTTTTGCATAGAGGGTAATGTGCCGTATGAACTGAGTGCATGAAGTGCAAAATTACTTTAAGGAAAGGTTGCAGCTCTACCAGATTAAAACATCCTGATAAACCATGGCATCTAAGCCCAAATTTGAAATCAGTTTATCTTTATCTGTTTTCGTGGTGTGTCTTAAACTCTGGTTTTATGTAGTTCAAAATTACCGTAAAAGTAAGGGTCTAGACTTCTAGCCTTACACTGAACGCAAATCTGAAATATCCATTCTTCGAGCTCCCCCTGTTTTCCGAAATAGGTAGTGAATTTTGATATTATTTGTGCACAGGAAAGCTATAGAAAACTTAAAATTAGGTAGATACGCCTTTAAATTTTGTATTATACTCTTTTAATTTTAAACCTTAGACTACTAATAAGTAATCATTACGATTCGATTTTGGTTTGTAAATTGGGAAGCATGAAAGCACCTATTAGGATCGCATAAGTAGACTAATAAACCTATTAACATTCAGTAAAAACATTTACCTTGACAGGGATTCCGCCAGGATTTTCAGTTCGGGGCTGTAAAGTCAAAATTGGGAGGGTGTAAGTGGAGTTTTATACAGTTTCTGTCGATTTATGACCGTAAAAATTAAATTTGGAAGTGCTTTCGAGGACTGGGGGCGACACTTCCACAGAGGGTCTGGCGGAATCACTCTACCTAGAGATATTACTACTATATAAATTACGTGTAACCTGTTTCACATTGGCCTAAATCCTAAATTCTTAAGACGTTTGAGAAAGCATCATATCCTCAAACACAAAGTTTGGTTCTCTCTATTCAAAAGAAATATCTGACATGTAACACAAAATCCAGCTCTTTTATCACTGTCTATTGTAACACTTACAAATGGCATGGTCGAAATATAAATTGTGATTGAGTGATTACTTAGATGGACAGATCTTAACTGCCTCATGATACCATGTTGGATAGAGGACCGCGGTGGATCAGTGAGAGAGGTCTCATGTGTGGTTTGTGGACTGCCGGCTTGTGCCACGCGGGCTTTATGGTGGACAAACACCGTGTGCGTGGATTTTATCGGGATTGGCCAGTTTCCTCCCACTTGCTTCATTTCACCAATTTTCATATTATCATCCATTCGACCTGAGCCGAAGTTGACAAAAGGCCTAAAATAAATATTCAAATTCAAATACCATGTTAGTATTAGAAGACTCGTTTTGAAACAACGATTTCTACTAACGGAAATCCTCTTTTTCGTTCATTCACACGACCAAGATGAAAATCTTTTTTTTCTTTATCATCATTTGGAGTTGGACTACAAGTCTACCTCTCCCTCCTATTTTGTTTTCCACATTCGCCATCCTTGTAACTGAAAGCAGAGGAAGCTTCGCTCAACCCTCTGTCCACATAGACCACAAAATTTTCTGACATTTTCAAGGAAATTCAACTGTAAAATTACTTTCATTAAAACAATACTAGATACTTTTTCTATACTCTTAAAGAATACCTTCGTCTATATGAGTTAGAATTTTGAATAAAAATATGTTTTCCCTGAATAATAAAAGATCACTGCACTAATTTGGAAAAAAAATGACTTATAATGGATTCCCTCTTCGACCTTTGAGGCAAAATATGTTATGTCAATCATTAATTTATTGTTTTTTCATGAAAACATATGAAGAGTACGGAGGGGGGACAATCAAAGTCACATTTTAAAAGTTGTGTGAAAACATACATTTTAAGCTGTAACTTGAATTTAAATTTACTTTTGGTCCTCTAGCGCATTATCGGTCTACTTACGCCAAACTGCTTAAAGGCCAAACATAGATGTAAATTCAGTGCTTACACCTTAAAATCTGGTTTTCTCACAATTTTCAAAATGTTACTTTCATTGTTTTACCTTGTACTCTTCATGTGGAAAATAAATCTCAAAATTTGTGGGTAATTATTTCATTTTCCATTCGTTCTACCCATTGTCGAAAATAATTTCTATACATTTTGTGTATTATTCCAACTGTAATTACAAAGCAAGTATATCCCATACCCATAATCGTGCCTTTCAAATAATTAGAAAAGAGCATTTTTGTCTATCAATCGACATGATGTATCCTGTCAAATATCTGCCACAAACACTCTGTTAAATAGCGTAGCCTCTATGCTTCCGTGTCCCCTATATTTGCTCTATCCTTTGTAAATTGTTATACAAGTTTTATACGCACACAAAAAAGTTTCTTATTTTCTTAGACAAATTATAATTCAGACAAGGTTCGCAGCGGACGATAAAATTAAAATGTTTTCTCACTAAACACCGCTAATCAAAGCATTTTCTCAAGATTACATTGTAATATTACATACGTCAAATGGTTTAATCAAACAGCACTTTATGTAACGGCATTATTTGACCTTAACCAAAAGTTGCATCCTGGATCAATCCAGGATGTAACTAGGGATCACGTAATTCTACGAAATTGTGGGATTACGCCTCGACCAATAGATCTAAGCTGTCTTGGAAGTTTAAAGACAAAAAAAAAACAAAAAAAAACAAGAAAGAATAGCATATACATTTCATTACTTGATGAAATTATTAATAAATATTGTGGCACAACACACTCAAATGAATTTAAACATCAAACAGCTATTTGCAATACAGAGATGACTGAAATGAGTTGCGTACCTCTTTTTTTTTTTCGATTTGCAACGTTATCAGTATTTATATAAAGCACAGTGTTGCCAGATGGTCGACGCTGAAAACATTACCTACTGAAGCATCAGAAATTGTCTATTTTAAAGAAAATTACCTACGCCTAAGGGCCGATTTTCATAAAAGCTTGAGTTGCTAGCGATTTGGATGAATAGTCAATTGAAACACGTGTTACACGTACAACATGTAATAAAACATGCGTTTCAATTGGCTACTCACCCTAATCGCAAGCAAAGCACGCAACGCAAGCGTTCATGAAAATCAGCCTTAAATTGAATATTACTAAAATTAATACTATGTAAATATTCTTTTAATTGCAGTTGCTTAAAACATGTAAACATTTGGTTAACTTGAACCACTAGTTACTACAGGGTAAACGTACCAGTTGTTGTAAATTTTTAGACCACTGCCGTTTTGAAACTTGAAATGTAGATCTACGGTATTAAATTACTGCTTTACATTCTGTTTATGGTTAAAAGTATTTTTTTTTATCTTTGCCGAAATTAATTTTACAATAACACAATAAAAATGCAGAATATGTATTTTTTATGATTCTTCCTTCAAAATAGGAAAATGACCTACTATTGGCATCCTCTAACCAGTAGTTGGCCCCTCTTCATGACAAGTTATTGGCACTCTCCAAGGGCGTCGACAAGGGGGGGGGGGCGGCTAGAGGGGGCACTTGCCCCCCCTCCCACTTGGATTTCAATTGATGTGTTTTTATCCTTTTCTCTTCATGCATTTCATGAGGAGATACTTCGGATCTTGCCACTAAATTTCCTGGTTTATTTTCCACATTCATTTTATTCTGTGTAATCACAGATATGTCAATTTATACCCAGAAAACAAACTTTGTAGAAACACTAAAAGTAAAAACATGAATGGTAGTATTGCACTATCATGGAACTTCTATTTCTTTGAAGGTATCGTACTCTTCTTTCTTGTGATGAACTTTATAGTTGATCTAGAAAGCCAATCAAAAAACAAAAGAAGTATACATACAGTAGTATATATCTCTCACACACAAACTTATATATTCTACAAAGTTTAAAAACACGAATTAGCCAATCGTAATATACACATTTTTTAAAGTAAAAATTTACTGACTTTTATCTTAAGATACTTTGGTACTCATACTTCCTATTTTATATTTTAAATACGGTACCCAACAAATCAAAAACAATACCGAAATTTTGAAAAGGACCCATCTAATACACAATAATATAAAATAAAATCTTTCACATTTTAACGCTTATTATTTTAGCCGAGATATTTGATGATCAGTTTATAGCTTAAGACTTAAAATTTCTCATCATTAATTTTTTTATATAGATTTCTTCATTAGAAGTACAGGGTAAGTCAAAATGATGGACCCGATTTCATAAATTTATTTTGTGAAATATAATAAACATATCTTAATGTGAGCTACGCGCAAGGAAAGGCAAAAGTTCAAAGTTTAGTTGAGTTTAGTTTATGTCCCGCGTGGTTGCATTGTCTACCGCTACGCGGCGCTGGAAGCAGTTAACGAAAATGGCGCTGACTGGAGAGCAAAAATCGTTCTGTGTGCTGGATTATCATGTAAACAACTCTGTGATGAGTGTTCAACGGCATTTCCGTACCAAGTATGGCAGAGACCCACCTACTGGAAAAAACATTCGTACGTGGTATGAAAAATTCAGAGATACGGGCTGCATCTGTAAGCGAAAATCGACTGGCCGTCCTTCAGCTGAGGAAGAGACAGTGGAACGTGTTCGCGCCAGTTTTGTGCGGAGTCCACAGAAGTCTACCTACCGGGCAGCGAGGGAACTTGAAATGCCACAGAAAACTGTATGGCGAATTCTGCGGAAATGTTTACAAATGAAATCCTATCGCTTGGAACTGCTACAAGCCTTAAGAGACACTGATTATGCTGCTCGAGCGTCTTTCTGTGCTGATTTTCTCACGTTAATGGAAGAGGATGGGTTCGCCGAAAGGTTACGTTACAGTGATGAAGCGGTGTTTCACCTTTCTGGGAATGTGAATAGACACAACGTAAGGATCTGGGGAACTGATAATCCCCACGCAGTTGTGGAACAACAACGCGATTCACCCAAGGTGAATGTGTTTTGTGCCATTTCCCCTGAAAAGATTTATGGGCCCTTTTTCTTCCTTGAACCTACTGTGACAGGACATGTTTTTCTTGATATGCTGCAACAATGGCTCCTTCAACAGCTCGAAGAGGATAATGCAGATTTCATTCTTCAATTGGATGGTGCCCCTCCGCATTACCATGGCAGAGTTCGGGATCATCTCAATGAGGCATTGCCACAGCGCTGGATAGGCCGTGCATCTCAGGAGGATCGAGTTCTCATTCGTTGGCCACCTCGTTCCCCCGATCTGACCCCGTGTGATTTCTTTTTGTGAGGTTTCATAAAGGATCGTGTTTACGTACCACCACTTCCAACAACATTGGGTGACCTTTGCGCCCGCATCACAGCAGCCATTGCAGAGATTGACCGTGACACACTACACAAGGTTTGGCAGGAGATAGACTATCGGCTTGATACGTGTCGTGTTACGCGAGGTGCTCACATAGAGCACTTGTGATGTGACTGAAAAAACCTTTGAGAGTTACCCTTCTTACCACATGTATTACATTCAGATATGTTTATTATATTTCACAAAATAAATTTATGAAATCGGGTATATCATTTTGACTTACCCTGTATTATCTAACTCGCTTTCGAGAATACAATTGGTGATTGTCATTTGTCCATTATTCTTAAATACATTTTTAAAAAGGAGATTGGTTACCAAGGATTCTTAAAACGAATATTAATTTAAATTTTTAAAGGCCTCTAGATAACTGTGGATGATGATGGGAGAATTAGTGGAATGAAGAAAGTGGGAGGAAAGTGTGGAGGGCACAAAGCCACATGGCACACATCCGGGATCGACCCGCGTATCTCACTCATCAGAAGTGAGCGCTTTACCAAAGGGCTACCGCGGCACAAAACGAATCAGAGGGTGGTTCCTTTCCTCTTGGCTTGTTGAGTTTTGGTGTTACTTCATCCATAGCAGAATGATGGCTAGGAAATAGCCAATTACCCTAGTCTAAGGTTGTCTGACGGTAGACCAATGCCGTTAATGAAAAACATTTTAAAGAATGATTCCATGCTTAGTGTATTTCTAACATTAGTAATCTCTGAAATCATTAGAACAAATCTCCATTAGTTTTGTGCCCTAAAAATTCACAATATAACTAACCGATGAAATTACTGGAGTTCCTCACAAACAATTTGTTTGCTGGTCTACAGAAAGTCTGATATTGACTTCTGTTGATAAATTTTGAAATGGCTAACCAATAGGACACACGCTGGTAACCGTACAATTTTTTTTTTCCGTAGCATCATTTGGCCATGATTGATAACTCATGCAGAACAAAGTTTACCCAACAATCCTCTTCTTCGAGAAACAATCTGGCACATAAATTATCTATTAATTTTTGTTAAAATATGTTCTCATCAGTATTAAGAATATGTCAATTGTGTTGAATTAGCGAAATCGACAATGTTTATAATGTTGATTTAACACAACCAAGTAATGGTCGCCCTGGAACACCGAAAAGCGTTGAGTTAAAGCAGTCATTTTGCTGTATACTTTTTTGCGTTACCAATATAGGTGATAATGCTACCAAGAGGAGAAAAGGTTAACTTTCCAGAAGAAGACGTTTAAGAAATTAGTCTGTCTGCCATGACAATAATTTATAATATTATGTATTAAATAAATAAATAAAAATTATTTGCTCCTTTTCATGATTCACCTATAAATTTCGCATGCCAATCTTGCCCCCCTTGGGAAAATTCCTGGCGACGCCCTTGGCACTCTCGTTCACTATACGTTTTGCTTGCTGAGCCCACTATTTGGTACCTCAACCAAATAGTTGTTCCTGTGGAGCAACATCTTAAGTGAAAATAGTAGCGATCGTATTTTTTGTCTTAAAGGGTATGGTTATGTAGAAATCTGAAAATCTTATTTTAAAAAATGCCAGTTATTTACCCGCATACCAGATAAATAAGTACTGTGGAAAAGAAGTTATTGGCACCCCCCTAGTAGCCAATAACTACATAATGTACATAACTAGTTTGTATAATTTACATAATCATACAGGCTAAGGGGGCACTAAACTAGTTGTTAAAGAATGAAAGTACAGTCCTTAGCTTATCTGCTTTGATTTTGATAGATTAAACTTGTAGCTTAACGAAGTTTTCTTGCAAGTATCACCTTAACCACGAACAGTAACAAAAACCATGTTTCGTGTGCAGAAGGCATCAAAGAAACAATAAGCAATGTGCCCGGAACAATATCAGTTTCTCCTAATTACTTTCGAGCTTTTTTTTTTTTTTAATCTTGGGAGTGCCAATAACTGGATAGTACCAAGTTCAGGGACGTTTACTCTATAACAATACTCATCGTATCACACTACTTTTTCGACGACGTTTTCGGGACAGTAATATTCCCAACTAGGAGAAAATGATTAATGAAAAATAACATATCTAACCTGATTTTTCTAAGTTACGTAGCTCCTTGGTCAATGAATTGTGAACAATTTCAAAATACGTATACATAAAAAATAATCTAATCTGACTTTTCTAACTTAACCTAACTAATGTAACTTGTAAAATGCAAAAGAAATCCAAAAGGGAGTAAAAGTACAAAGAAAAATCTAAGTTTATATATATATATATATATATATATATATATATATATATATAAACATAAACAACAAACATCATCATATTCAGCCGTTTTCTATCCACTGCTGGATGAAGGCCTCCCCCTTTTCTTTCCACATATCTCGGTCTGCTGATATCCTCATCCATGTAGCTCCTGAAAAACGCTTGATTTCATCTACCCATCTTACATTTGGACGTCGTCTCGGTCGTTTCTTTTCTCTAGGAATCCACTGTAGTACATTTGTCGTCCACCTTCCATCTGTTCGTCTAGCTATGTGACCGGCCCATCTCCACTTCATCTTCTTCGCAGTCTTGATTACATCCTCTACCTTTGTTTGTGCGCGAATCCATTCATTTCTCTTCCTGTCCCTCCTGGTTATTCCTAGCATGCACCTCTCCATTGCTCTTTGTGTGACTCTTAATCTTTGAGTCGTTTGCGTATTCAATGTCCAAGTTTCGCAGCCGTACATCATTACAGGTAAGACACATTGATTATAAACTTTACGCTTCAGACACATTGGAAGTTTGCTTTTGAAAATAAAGTGTAGTCTTCCAAAAGAACTCCACGCCATTTTACATCTTCTATTTATTTCATCAGTCAACTTTGCATTCGATGTTTTAAGCTGGCCTAGGTAAACATACTCATCAACTATGCCTATTGTCTCTCCGTTAATCTTCACTTCCTTCTTTGCAGCATGTTGGTTGTACATTACTTTTGTTTTACTTAAGTTCATTTTAAGGCCTATTTTCGAACTCTCGTTACTCAGTTCTTCCATTCTGGTTTGTAGTTCTTCTGCACTTGAAGCAAACAGGACTATATCATCAGCGAACCGTAAATGATGAAGATATTCGCCATTAATTTTAATTCCAACTTCATCCCAGTTTAAATTCTGGAACACTCTCTCCAGGACCGCACAAAACAGTTTCGGAGAAATTGAATCTCCTTGTCTTACCCCTTTTCCAACTTTAAATTTTTCACTGTCTTGATGCAGCCTAATGACAGAAGTGGCAGTCGAGTAAATGTTTCGCAGTAACTTGATGTATGCACTTTCGATGCCTTGATGTTCAAATATATATATATATATATATATATTTAAAGTAAAATGTGTTGTAAAAAAAATAATGGCACCGGCGGGGATCGAACTTTAAAACTCGTAGCAATTCTAACTAGGGTTGCCATCTGTCCAGTATTTTTGGGTAAAAATTACGCGTCCCGTATTATGAGTAGTTATCCCATATTACCAGTTGCAAATTCACATACATATTTTCAACATATCAATAATTTTAACAAACCGTGATGACTCTTTACCACCTATTTACTATACAGACTGATGAGCAGACTATATCCACATGACCAGGCCTCACTTCATGGTGCATAATACTCGTTCTTTCTTTTTGGTCTAGTTAATAACAGAAACGTATTCCAACTGAGCTCAGAAAATTGAAATATACATTTTTCTCCCGCCATTCTTGCTTTTGGAGTGAGAGCTGAAGGTTTTAAATTGTGCGGGTAGTCATTAGTAGTACAGGGGCTAACTAGTTACTTTCATTTTAGGTTATTTCAGATTTGTCCCGTATTTTCTGCCATGTCCCAAAACTTATTCATCAAAAGGTGAGAGCCCTAATCCTAACTGGGGTGGAAATTGAAGCTCTTTGTGCCAGTTCAGCCAAACTAGGCATGTATTAAAACTAATATGCCATAATTATTTCCGCATCCGATTTTAAAAACGAAAAAGGGTATGGAATGCGAATTTGGTATTTGATACTTCAGTTTACTGACCCGCAATAGAATAAAAACGTAAATATTGCGCATGGCTTACTAACATAACTTCAGTCCTAGTTCGATTAGACCAACACCAGGTGGCATGGAAGGAAAGGAACGACTGGGAATTGCATATAGCCCTATAAATATTTTATCTATGACGTGTTTTGTTTAATCCATCGATCTCTACGTAAACGATACTGGAGTGAGTACTTAGTGTTGAAAGATAGACGCCAGAGCAAATATTTGAATTCGTTTGTCCACTTTCAGTCTAATACAATGTGGACCAAATTTTCAGTTCCAACTGTTTTATGCGCTTCTTATCGTTGTGTGGCCCGATTTTTTATTCAAGTCTTAATAACTGAGTTATTCATGTAAGAGTATATCATACTCTGCATACAATAGAAAATACTGCAAATAATATTTACATTTTTTGCCAGAATTAAGACATGAATAAAAACAACGGGCCACACAGTGTTATTAAGCATAAAAAACTGAGTTAGAACCGAGAATTTTGTTCATATTGGTTTCGACTGGAAGTGGACAAATGAGATTAAGTTTCCTCTCCGCTCCCTGGCTTCATATATTCATGAAATTTTCAGTGACTGCAGTCAGTCCAGTATCGTATTTAAGGAGGTCGATGGTTTAATCTCTAGATCAGAATTAAAAAGTTTTGTACAACCGGGTCTTAGTGTTTTATGTGGAGAGTAGCATTGAACAGTCCAGTAAACGAAAGAAAGTTTTAAAAGTTATGTTTAAAAGAGAAAGGCATTTTTTTTTCTAAATAATACTATAAATTGAAATAAATGGAAAAATAACAATCAAATGAAGCATTAATGAATATCTTGATCGTGCTGCGAAATAAACAATTCGAATTTATACCAGTTTATTTTATTTATCGTAGGCTCGACTATTAATGGTCATGCATATATAGCGAAATCGTTACCCTTTTACCGTTTTTTCTATTGAATTGGTAAGTTAAACAGTCGTACAGTTAATCGTCTATATATTGTAATATTATTTATATAGAAAGTTATTTACTTGTCGTCTTGGTAACTGTCCACCATCCTTCTATCACACTTAACCACACCAATCACAATTCACATTTTAGTTACAGTATTTAGTACTTCCAATTTAGAATTTGATGTATCGCCAGTTTGGTGAAGAACTGTAGCACTTTTGATCACTAACTATTGTAATCTCTTTACATAATCAGTCCGAGAAACGTTTGAATTTATGATTTTAACACTGGAAATTGCAGCGACTTCCTTCCATTAAGTCACCATCTTGCCAACCCCCAGGTTAAACCAGAATCAAAAACCAAAATTGCTTTTGTTTGTTTGTTGTCTTCATAAATAAGGCTTAATTAGCTTTCGGTTTGAAATACTGGTAATTATTCTTGAATATGTTCATCAAATCCAGTACTTCGTTGTTGTGAGCCAACCATTGCAGTTCAGAAGCTTCTCTGTCTTCGTCGTATAACCTATAAAAAGGCTTGGCTGGTTTCTGAATAAATTCATTTACAGTTTTATATCAACAGTAGAATAAAAATATATTTTACTAAGTACTCGAAATTTTATTCGGAAGCATAATTATGTAGTTTTGTGGCAGTTTTTTTAGTGATTAGCGGTTTCTTGAATTCAATTGCTTTATACTTTTATTATATGGACCATATAAACGATTATGGGTCAGTTCTACAATCGACTGCTAAACTAGTCAACGCTAAGTTGAGTTCAACTCTCATTTTTCGTACTCTCATTGGCCAAAATCAGACTTGGTCTCAATTTAGCGCTGACTAGAAGTTTAGCTGTCGATTGTAGAACTGACTCTATTTTGTCTTCCTGGGGTGGTAGATAGTCCTGGTGACGTCATCAAATATTGCCTGAACCTATACGTAGGAGCAGTGTTCATTACAGTTGCCTTTATTAAGCAATAGTTACATGGGAATTTTGCCGGATCTCTAAAGAAGGCCCCGGGACAACTGTAGTTGCACTAGAAATCTTTTCAGGGATGACATATAACCAGAGATTCTGCTAGACCAACCTCAATGGGGGTGTTGCCACTCATCAAACTTGTTTAGGACACCAACCCAACTTTAAAATTTTTACGGTTCAAAATTGATACAAACCATGCAAAACTCTACTTACACCCTCCAAATTTTGATTTTACACTTTCCGCACTCAAACTAAAAAGGATCTCTGCATAGCACCACAAGCCATATCAAATGATACAGTTATCGTCCATTTTCGACTATCTCCTTCCGGTACAAATACGTATCACCTAGCTTGCGTGAAATGGAACTGCGGCTCAGTACACTCAGTATATTTAGATAATAGTGAAACTATTCCTTTACGTTAGGTGACTTTCGTTACAAAGATTTTATTAGTGTTTGAGTACGAAAAGTTCCCATTCAACCCACAAACAAAATATTTACAGCAATGACATGCCATTAACAATATTTTAAACGATACCTCAAACAAATGTTCACTTCCTATGAACCACTGATTTCATAATCACGTTAATATATGAAATTCGCTTTAGGTCGCGTATAATTTCTAGTACTTATGGAAACGAAATATATATATATGTATACAGGGCGTACCATTTTAATCAAACCACTGGAATATTGTATACAAAAAGAGTGTAGTGGAACATGTACCCACTGAGGGGGGACAGCCTTCCATGCGCAATGGAGTGATGTCACACGCACCACAGTGTTGCCACTTCAACACAAACATATATTTTTTTCAAATGGAATACAGGCTCATTACTTTTTGGAGATAATAGTATGAGTCATGACAAACAAAACAGTTCCTTTGAGCATGGGTCGAATTCCGCTTCGTTTTCAAGATACAGCGTTTCTGATCTGGAACCCAAAATCAATTTATTACAATGGTAAATAAATTTAATATTTCGCGATCCTCCAATCCCCCCCCCCCCGTCGCGCCTTTAGAAAGTTAACTCTGCTTATATACACCATTGTTCACTATTGTATTTCACCCTTCCCCATAGAGAAACTCTTAATTTGAACTATTATGGAACTTAGATGTAAGTAGTCAGGGGGAAGCGCCCCCGATCCCTATCTTTATCCATGTACGTGAGCTTCAACGACCTCAACAATACGTCGTTTGTACGAAGTTCACACGAAAATTAAATAAAAAAAGATAATTTCATAGAAAATAGGCTGGAAACACTGGCAAGTGGGTTGCTTGGCAACGTAGATCATCATGATGTTTTTGCATTGTGTCGTATAATGTTTATGCCAAATTTGGCGCAGCTAGGACTACCTGAATGGAAGTAATTTGAACAATTATATTTTTAGAAAGTGGGTTGGCAACACTGAATCACTGTATCAATCAAGACAGTTCCAGGGGCTCTGAGCCAGTCTAGCAAAGATTTTTCGAACGACACATCAGACTACACTTTGTGGTTCATGAGATGTATTCTTGGTATGGGCTGGCATCACTGACAACTGGATTCCTGGGGAGCGGGAAAATCCGCAGGATATTTCTATTCTGTCAATTAATATTTATGCAAAGTTTGGTGCTCCTATAACTTAAATAATTGAAGCAATTTGAACACAAAATTAATTTAATAGAAAATAGGCTGGCAACACTGATAAGTGGATTGATTGGCAACGTGTGCCCTCTCAGTATTTTTGTATCGTGTCGAATAATGTTTATGCGACGGGGAGCAATTTGAACAATTATTTTTTTAGGTGTGTTATATGTCTCACATCCATGTAGTATAGGGACAGAGCATGTTACATCTAAACGAAAGCAATAAAAAAAGCAGCCTTGCTTATATCATAGCAGCTTTCTTCATAAGTTCGATTATCGTGAGGTAACTTAAATGGGTTAATGACCCTCCCATGGCACAAAACAAACAGTGCTTTTGCAAAATATTTAATTCGGGGGCGACTCCTGAGGGACTCATAAAAATTATAAATAATGCAAATTGACTCCAATGGGCTAAAGATATAAAACAGTAGTCTCTATTTCTTAACAATACGTTGTACTGCCTAAGTTGCCCTCAAAAGTAACATGAACAATATGTGTTATTACTTACGGATTTCATTCCGTCCGTCTGCCTTCAGAAATTTAATCTCATAAACTATAAGGTGTCAAGAGATGCGTCTGAACTCGTTAGAAAAGCCTCAGTTATACTGCCTCGGGGCCCTTGGAATTGCCACGATTCATGCAGTAGTTCAGTGTTGCCAACCCACTTTCTAAAAATATAATTGTTCAAATTACTTCCATTCAGGTAGTTCTAGCTGCGCTAAACTTGGCATAAACGTTATTCGACACAATGCAAAAACATTATGATTGTCTACGTTGCCAAGCAACCCACTTTCCAGCGTTGCTAACCTATTTTCTATGAAATTATATTTTTAATCTAATGGTCGTACCAACTTCGAACAAACGACGTAATGTTGAGGTCGTTAAAGCTCACGTGCATGGGTAAAGATAGGGATCGGGAGCGCTTCCCCCTGACTATTTACATCTAAGTTCCATAATAGTTCAAATTAAGAGTTTCTCTATCGGGAAGGGTGAAATACAATAGTGAACAATGGTGTGTATAAGCAGAGTTAACTTTCTCAAGGCGCAACGGAAGGGGGGGCTAGGAGACTTGAGCCCCGACTACTTACATGAAATTTCCAATTACAGGTGAATATAAGCGTGTCTATAAGGAGAAAAGCGAAATATAATAGTTAACCATTGAGATTCCCCAGGAAATCTGTTGTCGGTGTTGCAAACCCATGCCAAAAAATATATCTCATGAACCAAATGGTATCAAGGGATAGGAACCTTTGCGATTGTTAGTAGAATCGCAGCTCTAACTGGTTTAATTGTAGGTTCCGACCAGGTTAGATGTAGAAAATCAATGTTTCCACAGTTTCAGCTGGTATAATTTCCCCAGTTTGCAACATTGCGTTATGTGCTTTTCATATGAAGTTTATAGTCACCAGAGGATACCAAATAATCCGTAAACCGGCGTATTGCTATTTGAAAGAAATGTGTTATATTAGGTCTGCAACACTGAAACACGTTAACCGCTGATTTTGTCCCCTAATAATCAACAATATTCATACAAATTAACTCTCCACAACGAAATTTTAATGTAATATGTCCTCTCTGGCTTATCGCGAAATATTAATTTTATTTACCATTGTAATAAATTGATTTTGGGTTCCAGATCAGAAACGCTGTATCCTGAAAACAAAGCGGGATTCGACCCATGCTCAAAGGAACTGTTTTGTTTGTCATGACTCATACTATTATCTCCAAAAAGTAATGAACCCATATCCCATTTGCAAAAAAAATATATGTTTGTGTTGAAGTGGCAACTGTGCATATGACATCACTCCATGGCGCATGGAAGGCTGTCCCTCCTCAGTCGGTACATGATCCACTGCAGACTTTTTGTATTTTCTTCCAGTGCTCTGCAATGTTCCAGTGGTTTGATTAAAATATATAATATATATGTATATAATGTTTAAAATCAATTAAAGAAATATTACAGGAGTGACATAGCTTTCAGAATTTTTTTTAAATTGAAAAGGAAATGTTTATTTCAGCTGAGCCACTACGTAGACGGACTGTTATTTATTACATTTCATCTCCTTGAAAATTCGGTTCGCCACAAATTCATATCATTATGAAATCAGGATTGCCGTTCCACACAAGATATTTAAGATGATGTATTTCCACAAGAAACAGATTATCAAATTATCAACTTAAGATCTTAAACAGGTTCGAAACTAGAGGACTCGAGTAATAATAAAGATGGCATTTATGATAATAATGAAAGTGAAGTGAATAAAATATGGGTGGCAATTCGTGACACAGTGAAGGGGACAGCCAAAGAACGTGTAACGAAGAAGAAACGACAGAAAGAGCCTTGGTTTCATAAGAAACTGAAAGAAGAAGCCAGCGATTGCTAAGTAATAAAGCCGAAGCACATGCAAACCAATACAGTAACGCGAAACGCAACCGAATGCGCTGTGTTAGAAACATAAAGGGAAAATATCTGAAGTAGGAAATTAAGCAGAATGAGGAACCCGGTAAGAATAACGTATAAGAGATCTATAAAAAGGAGGAACCAAAACTGGGCATGATTAGGGATGAACGTGAAGATCTTCAGGAGGATCCGACTAAAATTACCGCTGTGTGGAAAAGCTATCTCGACAAGCTTCTTAATGTATAAAGTGAACAAACAGATACATTTGAAATTCATTCTGCAGAAACGTGTATACGGACTCCCATCCGTTGGTCGCAACATATTCTACCCTCTCTCGTTTTTCGTGTATCTTCGTTTTTTTTGTTCGTGCTTTGTAGGTGATTATTTTTTATTCTTTAGCCGACTTCGGCTCACTTCAAAGTGTTTTATTTGTCCAAATGTCAAAGAAGCCGAACCATTCCGGTTATATATTTCATTGTTGTATTGGCGGGATTTTATTCTTTGTTGTTTCTTCATTTTATGAATTATTCTTTATATATTTTATTGCATTATTTTCCTGAACAATTTTTCTTTCGTTTTAAATCTTCATAAATAAATTTAAAGATCTGATTGTTGATTTATTTCGTTGAGAAAGTTAGGTGGATAGGCCACACACCCTTCCTCTTTTTGTTTCCCATTTGATCTTTCGTCTCTGATTGGCTGTTTCCGAGAGAGTTTAGTTTTGTTATGGCCGTCGACTTGTAAAAGATGCACTGATAACGGCTGCCTTCGAAAATTGCATGTGAAGTGAATTTATTAGGCAGCCCAGTATTTTGAAGTTCATAAATAACAAAAGCAGCCTCGTCTGATGAAATATACAAGTATGATAGCCGTCTCCTTCAAATTCTACAAGGTGAAAACTGAATTAATATTTGCTGTTTGGCGTTCATCTTTCATATTGGTTGAAACTGGAATCGGACGACATGAAGCATATTGAGATTTGTCAGTGTGTGAGGTGATTTTGTGTTTATATGTGGTGAGCAATGTTTTTTTCTTTCGTTTTTTCTCAAATAAATAGATATAATCATCAGTGGTTCTAAGCCCCTTTTCTTCAGTGTGTGTGAAAGTGATTAGTGTACCTTCAGTATGTCCGTGGTGTGCTTTTCTAGTGGATATAGGAGTGTAGTGGAAATGTTCGCTTAATTTGGCAGGCATTGAGGGTCGGTTTACAATCAGGTATGTACGACTAATATCTTAAAATGTCTCTTTCTCTCTCTTAAACCCAATTCTGATTACATTGTTTAGATATCGAAATTACAACACGTTAACATTGGTTCGCAAGCGTTGAATATTTCCCCTTGCACTATAGTTGATGCTACTTTTCAAATGCACGTTCTTTTCCCACTCAGCATTTTGTTTGTTCATTTCGGAAATTGATGTGGTTTAAATTGCACGATATCTATACAGTATATCCATTTTGTTAAACGTAAAATTTAACGATTCTCAATGTTTCATTTTGATTACAAGCAAAGTTCAAAACTCCTTCGTTGCTTTCGCGAACTGTAAGCTCCATAGAAATTCGTTCTGTAAATTTATACCTAACCCAACCATAGTATATCATGACTGTATTATCAAATTGGAGGTTATGTTGTGTTAAGTTCAAGAATGGAAAACACATAGGAAATATTTGACAACGAATTTGGCATATCAAATTTAAATTTCTGTCCAGTAGTTATATTTGTAATTAATCCTTTTCGTAGAAATAAATGCTATGCTTCGGTGTTTGTAGAAATTTTGTTAAACTGGGCCAAAGTGTAGAATGTCTAACCATATTTGGAAATTGAAAGTAACCTAATCTTTTAAAAAGTGTGTGTGTGAAATCTTGTCTCTGCTCATAGGCAGAGCGTTGATGCAAACAATTAATTTACCAAATGATATTTGAAATTAACAGCATCTTTAAAAACACGTTTTGATGTGCTAAAGATTCTCTTCAGAAACTTTTTTTTTACGAAATTCAGCAAATTAGTCTTTTTGCATTGTGTTTGTTTTTATCTTAAGCAAGAATAAATAATATTTTGCATGATATTCCTTGTGTTAAGGGTTTTAATTAAGAAGTAGGTAATTTACCATGACTGTGGTATTGCTGTAAATGTTCCCAACCTTTCGCTGTTTCAGTCCGCGAAGTGTTATTTAATGTGTATATGAGATAGTACTTCAGATAAAGTTAAGTTTTGATATTTTGATTCGATGCTTCAGCAAACATTAGGGAATAGTCAAAGCAGTTGAGCTTATCTAAGTTTCGTGATTAATGTTAACTGGCAGCTGCGTTGAGCTTTGTACATTTTAGGGGCCTAGTTACATTAGGTCACTAAAATAGTGTTTTGTGTTTTGCTTTCTTGTGGGATGTTCTCGCCTGCGTCTCCCTTTCCCTCTTTTTGGGGGCCTTTTTTACTTCGTGTTTTAGCCCTCCCAGGTAGGTTTTGCTACGTTTTGTAAAGATTTGGGTAAGCCTCTTTTGGCAACAGGGCGCCACTGGCACCCTTGTTTTTACTTTTGTGTCTACCTGCCTCTAAGGAAAAAGTCCGGACATTACACTTGAATACCCGAACCTAGCGAGTTCGAGGATAAAGCGTCAATAACGAAATAAGAAAAAAAAAAAAAAACAGGAATTGACAGCATCCCAGCCGAATTATTTAAAGTGGGAGTTGTTGTGGCACAGGCGTTAGCGCGTCTGACTGCGAATCGGACATCCAGGGTTCAAATCTCTGAGGTGCACTCAGTCTCCTATCAAATTGGGTACAAGAGTGTCCTTGCTGCTCTTGGGCACCTTGAGAAGGTAAAGACGGTCGAGAGTGGTGGCACCTCACTTCGTACCGTAGGCGCGTGCTTATCGCACAGGGGATAGCTTTACATTTTTTAACTTTACATCCAGTAAAGTAGATTCTTACAGGCTTTAGAATCCTTTAAACTTTATTTTATATGGCCCAAGGTAGTGCTTTTAAACCTTAGTTTTACATTTGAAATGTGTCGTCACATTGTTAAACCATAAAATTGTATTCCCAGCAACGGTACTTTACAAATTGATTTTTCTCAACTGTTTACTCTCTCTCTCTCTCTGTCTCTCCAGACATTAAATCTTACAAATGAAATATGATTATTCATTCACTAACATTGTAGGAGGAATTAGAGCATAAGAAAATGTTATTTTCGATTTGCAATAAACCATACATGGGAGACATTTTATATTTTTCTTCCACATTTAAGTTTTTGTGTTTAATAGTATAGCGTCAAGCATATGAAAACTAAACTTATAGGATTATAAAATATGATAATATACAGACATCCACCACTGAGAATGAAGTTAACGGTTCCACGGTCCCTCTACCGGAAATGGAGAGTTATTTTAAAAATCTGAAATAACGAAAATCTACATCATTCTTGTAAATAATTCGTTTGAAAATATACTAGAAGTAACTAAAACTATTCTAGAAGTATCTTATACCGGACATAACAGTGAATTTTGTAAAGTTCTTCCACCTGAAGTGGTTTATTGAAAGTGAGCAGTTATGGTATTGTTTAAGACATTTTGAGATAGCGTATCATTGCTGTAAGTATTTGGTTTCTAGGTTTAATAAAAGTGTGTCATGATTAAAAGGCAATATTTATAAACATAGGTCCTTCCTTCTACAAGAAATGATTCAGCAGAAGTGAATATTTGAAAGGACTTCTTCAGCAAATTAAGACAGTAGTAATTTAGCTCAATATAAAGTATAACATATAATTAGTGAGCATCGCTATATAGACGAAATCAGTATTCAGTTTGTGAAAAGAGTCTGAAATAAGACAGAAAAATAGGTATGAGAAAAAAAGCTCGATTTGTTATAATCCTAACAAATTGAACGAAAAGTCACCAGATTAAGAAAACGACCCAATGAATCGAGGTCACTAAACCTAAATCTTAAATCAATTTATTTCTAACTGTCCTCTTTGAGTAGGTAGTGTGATTTCTTTCATGGAGAAAGCTAGCCAAATAAAAAGGCCCTGCTAGTTCAGAGAAACCACATTAAATACAGTCAGACTCAAATCTGAAATTGATTACACTATACCTGCTTTCATTAATACGCTAGTCTGCATTACACGAATAGACAGATGGTTGGAGCTTAGTTAAAAAGATGTGTGAAAAGTTTTGTGGCTCCATTTTCATGTTTTTTGATTCTCCCTAAAAATGGGAACAAAACAAGGACTATTCGAGAACAGGAAAACGCCCTATCTGGCAATACTAGAGCGAAATTATGATCTGGAAATATAATGCTGGAAAATACACACTCACAGACGTGAAACATCACACAATTACTCAAATATGAAATGTTATAAGATGTACGTAAACTATATTAAATACAAATAGTTTACTAAGTAGAAAATTGCCGTAAGGAAATAGAGTGGTTTCCATTCAAACTTCAGGACGTGAATGCTGACATCAAAATATTTTTTTTACGACATACGCGAAGTTTCCGAAAGTCCACGAAAATGAAGTTTCCTAGTAAAAGAGCATTACCTAATGAAAATATCTAGACAACCTTGGAACAAAACTTGTCTTCTTTGTATAATAACCAGTTACAAAACAAAAGCAAATGATTCATTAATTGGGATTATTATGCATTCATTCATGTATATTACTAATGTGAATAGATGTCAAGAAAGTCTTTGTGAAGTTTGTGCATGTAAAACCAATTCTATTTATCCTTTACTATTGTTATAAAGTTCACGTTTCTCTTTCTAATTACATGCCAAAAAGAATAAAAGTATTATCAGTGTTAAATCATCGTCCTTATTTGGAATTTGAGCGAACCTGTTTCTTGTTTTGTAATTCATCATTGATGTCAGCATCCCATGTTTTCCTTACGAGCTAATAGGGCTCACATAAAGAACCTTGAGGAAGACCAACGAATTCCTTTCCTCCAGTCAAAGAATCACTCTCAATAGAAAAGATTTACTCTGAGGAGAGTTAATATACTGGAAACAAGATTCTAAGACCTATGTTGGTTGATAATCGCTGCGATGCCTTACACAGGTGAAATAGTAAACAATAAGAAAAGTAATATTTCCGCTACCTGTAGAATTTTCTATTGCTCTGTTCTACAGAATAAAGTCAAGACCGTTTGGACGACAAGTAATAATTAAAAGCCTATTGCTACGATCTGACCAACAGAACAAACGCAAACGCGGTTACTAAACGGGTTTGTCCATCAAGGGTGCGTATACTTAAAACGTTTTCGACAAAGTGTTGAAACGTAGCAATTGTTTTATCCGTGTTTAGTATTTTCATATAGTTTTTCCAGTAATACAATTGCAGAATACAAGGGAGTCATTCATATGTACTAAGACCTTTCCATCATATTTGATTTCTATATAAACTTACTTCAACTTTTGACAGTAATTTGTAGTAATCCTTTATAATATTCAAGCATGTAAAGTATAATTTGTAATAGAAACTGTAAATGCTCCAGTGCCCAGTACGTGTTATGTATAGTGTATAGAGTCTATTTGCAATTACTGCAACCAATGAAAATCTAATTAATGCATATTTGTTTTACTTGGAACGGATTGCATGCTTCGAATCGTTAATTAGAAATTCTTGGGGATGTATTCCCTTATGAACAATTATTTCAATTTATAATTAACGATCATAAATATGTGCTCATTACAAATGACGATTTTATTAAGATTATTCCCCTATAAACAGACCGCTATAAATCAGAAAAAGTTACCATGCTGATAAAAATGTTTTTCGGCTAGTCCTTGTTGGACGATATCATAAATATTTTCCATTGTTTTTAAAAATGGAAATAAAGCAGAAACGTAGGGTTTGCTATAAGAATCGGTAAGGAGCGATCACATGACCTTCTTGCCCCTTGTAACTTAAGGGTACTCAGACAAAAAGGGTGCTCGTTACCAGCATTATTTGTGTTTCCAAAAACTTAGATTAAGTTTGATTCAGTGATCTTTTGTTTACAGATTGTCATATTCTAATACTAATTACCTTCCTTTACAACAAGATTGTTTTCCTTCCTGAGAAAAACAAATTTCTAGGTGACTATCATAGCAACTTGGAACGAGAAAGACTACCTTATACAAGTCTTTTTATAAGTAATTATCTCACTTCTTTACAAGAAAGGTGTAAAACGGCGTTTGTTGTATACACGCTAAATCATAATAAAAATAGGATAGTGGGCGGCCCTTTCCAAATCTAGTGAAATCATGTCCAAAGTAGAAAAAAACATTAAAGTTCAGACAAATGGCACTTAGTTGTTTCCATCATTCTCTTTATTTAATTATTCCAGGCTAAATCGTTTCGATACAACATTCGTACCTAAAAAACACATTTGAACTTAAAACATTTTCTTACAACTAGGAGGTACATACAACGTTCTATGCAACTAGGTATTTTCGCTGGCTTAGCAATCCGAAGGTCCTCTGCGTAAATGATCCCATCCTGGCTGAGATTTTTTTAATTTTTTTCTTCAGTGGTACCAACGAAATGTCTGGATGGTACCTCGAAAGTAGACCTTCGCCGATTACTTTCCAACATCATTTTCTCTACCCTATCCTTCCTTGAGCCAGAGTTGCCTGAAGGCACCAAACAAATTCAAAATGCTAGATGCTATCTTTTATTATTAAGGTTAATGTAAAGCAACGATCTCCAACAAAAGATGACAGCAGTATCTTCGTATATATCTAATGTATTTTTATCGTTGCACGAAATTTCAATGCTGCTTCTACAAATTCAAGACTCGAGAGCTCTAACTTTCAGGAATGAAAGTTCATAACCAATTCAAGAGTTCGATCAATACCAATTTTTAATTTTCTTCTTTGTTCATTGTTGAAAGAGCTTCATTGTCATAGGTTTTGTTATTGAAAACAACAATAAAGCATTTTCAACAATGAAGAAAAACGAAAATAAAAAATTAGCATTCATCGAACTCTTGAATTGGTTATGAACTTTCTTCCCTGAAAGTTATAACTCTCGAGGCATGAGTTTGTAGGAGCAGCATTGAAATATCGTGCAGCGATAAAAATATATTAGACATATACGGAGGCAGCCATCTTTGAATATGAAATGCGAGAGAACTGTTCAATAAATACTTGAACACTGATCTCAGTTGCAGCCATTGTTATTTAATTAATACTGTAAACTCATTGTTACAACTGCAGGACGTGTATTGTAGTATATTCCATTTAAATACATTTCAGTGGCATTTAAGATAAGGTTTAGCATTGCAAAACAAATTAGCGTTGTTTTCTAATGAAATATCAATGTCTTTACCTCTTTGAAATGTAAATAAACTCTGATAAACTTTATTTTATATGAGCCAACTATGAACTTCGGCCCTACACGATGATATGAGTGCAATGCAGTTTAAAATCCACAAACATCCATTCTCAGTGATTCTGCCAGACCCCTGTATGGGGGAAGTGTCATTCCCCAAATTCTCGAGAGCACCCCGCCAACTTAAAATTTTTACTCTACCTACCTATTCTCACCCAATTTTGACTTTACAACCCCCCCAAACTGAAAATCCTGGCAGAATCCCTATCGATGTCCCAGGCGGGATTCGGATCCGTAACCTCATATACAGCGACTCAGCGCCCTAACCCACACCTCCTTGTAAGATGCAACTATTATGAGAAATACCATATTTCCAATTACATGGACTCAATCTCTTTAGTGTTGGACGAAATATTCCCATAAATACCGAAGATATAAAGAAAAAGTTCATTTTTCAACATGGAGCCGAAAAAAGTTCCAATACATCATGTGGGGACAAAATACATGATAATCAATTATGCACATCGTCTGAGTCGAAATACGTTTGTTTTGGGCAAAATATGCCTTCTGTAGAATCTTAGTTGGCAATATTGGATTCAAGATGGCGACTCTTTGATCATTCAATGTGTTTCTCGTAACCTAATCTTGATAATTTACCTCCACGCCAAATTTCGCTTTACTAGCTCTAGCGGTTATCATAACCAAACTCTCCCTTGGACTGCGCCTCCATTGTACAGATCTACTCCCATATCCCCCCGGGTGCTGCGCCTCTATAGGGGAGGTTTGCCCCGTTTATTGTAACCTACTTTTGGTCATACAAACAAGACTACCACAATTCTTTTATGTTTATTGAGCATGAGCTGCTAAGGAAAATAAAGTTATCCAAATCAAATTAAAGAGTGAAAAGTATGTGACTGGACCGGGGGTCGAACCCGGGACCTTTGGGTTACCGTCCCAATGTGCTACCAAATGCGCCACCCAGTCGACCCACTTCCCAATCACACACACTTTCACTCTTGATGTCGATGTTCTCTGTCGAAACTACCTGGAGAGTACCACAACTAAGGTCCCGGGTTCGATCCCCGGTCCAGTCACATACTTTTCACTCTTTAATATCAATTGTTCTGTACCTACAGAGGCTTGATGTACAGAAAAAATCGGAAGTTGCCTCCATTTCAACTTTGGGAATTTTCCAAATCAATTGAGAAGTTTTCTCTTGCCAAGTTTCGTAAATAGCATAAGCTCATTAAAAGTGAACTCCAATGAAAGTTTCTAGGTTGATTCTTTTTCAGCTAATGTTATTAAAGTTTATATAGTCCAATTCAGGAAATCAAGGAATTCCCACAAATTTCTTCATTATTTCTGTTTTCCTACCTCTAAATAATAATAATACCAGGTGTATGCGTAAGTAGTTTCCGGTTTACCTAAGGAATGGCGCCAGCGAAACGTACGCAGCGTATTCATTTGACACATACCTCATTTTGTTCGTCTGACATTAAACTACAAGCACACACAAGTTGAGTCCGCCATACACTAGCGTCTTTGTTTTACCGATCAGTGATCATGTCGAAGTTTGTGCCTGGAAAAGAACATTTGCGGCGCGCATTGCTTTTCTTATTTAATAAAAAGAAAAAGGCTGTTGAAAGTCATCGTGCTGGTAGAAACATATGGTGAACACGCTCCATTGATTAGAACATATGAGACATGGTTTCGACAATTTAAAAGTGGTGATTTCAATGTGAAAGACAGTGAGCGCTCTGGTACACCACAAAAGTGCGAAAACAAGCAATTGCAGGTGTTATTGGAGGATGACCCAACTCAAACTCAACAGCAATTGGCAAAAGCATTAAATGTGTCACAGGAAACAATAAGCAGACCTTTACCAGCAATGGGGAAGATCAATAAACTGGGTAAATGGGTCCCACACGATTTGAATGAACGTCAATTGGAAAATTGCAAAGTCACTTGTGAAATGCTGCTTCAACGCCACGAAAGAAAATCCTTTTTGTATCGAATTGTGACCGGTGACGAAAAATGGATTTATTTTGAAACCCCGAAGCGGAAAAAATCGTGGCTTTCACCTGGGGAAGCCGGTCCTTCAACACCAAGGCCAAATCGCTTCGGCAAGAAGACCATCTTTGTGTCTGGTGGGACTAGAGCGGTATTGTGTATTATGAACTCTTGAAGCCCGGCGAAACCGTTAATGCACAACGCTATCGCCAACAAATGATTAAGTGAAATTCCGTATTGATCGAAAGACGACCGGAATGGGCCCGAAGATATGGCAAAGTGATTGTATTACACGACAATGCGCCGTATCACACAGCAAAACCAGTGAAAGACACCTTGAAATCGCTTGGATGGGACATCCTTCTGCACCCGCTGTACTCCCCAGACCTGGCGCCATCTGACTATCAGCTCTTCGCATCAATGGGGCACGCGCTCGCAGAGCAGCACTTCAGCAATTCCGAAGATGTTGTAAAATGGCTCGACGAATGGTTTGCCGCAAAAAGAGAAGCAGTTTTTCTGGCATGGTATGCATCAATTACCTGAAAGATGAGTGAAATGTGTAGAAGTCGATGGCCAATATTTTGAATAAAACAAAATTAATTTCCTTTGAAAATTACGTGTTTTCTTTACCAAAAAAACCGGCAAAAACTTATGCATACACCTGGTAATAATAGTAATACCGGTAAAATAATAATTATAGCATTTCAGACATTTTGTGTCACTGCACATACCGGTACATTGAAATCCTGAACTGTCAATTTTGAATTTTGAATTTTATTTTTAGGGCCTTTAGGTAACTTTGGCTCTCATCGGATGGACGATGATGAAATGAATTGGTGGAACAAAGGAAGTGGGAGAAAACGGCAACACCCCGAGAAAAACCCCACACACAGTGTTTGTTCACCACAAAGCCCATATTGCATGAGAAGGGATCGAACCGACAACCTCTAACACCAGAGGCAAGCGCTCTACCATTGAGCCTCTGACCTGGCAAAACTATCTTGACATCAGATTTAAAATCTGTACACTAGATTTAGTATAGAACATGTAGCATCTGCTTTCGGGCGCAGTTTCATTTGTGGTTTAGTGTTGCGAGTGACTTCGGGGATCAGTAATTTGGAAAAGATTGAAAACTACGATGTCACAGGATTAGCTCTCTTTACGTGTTATGCCTTGCATACAAAATAATAATTAATAAAGAACTGTAAACGCAAAATAGCCGACAGTTGAAACCACATGAAATTGTTGTACATAAAACAATATATTGAACTGCTACGGTCTACAGAGTATATAGACATATGAGAAGTTAGCTCAACGCCTATCTCTTCTGTGGTTCGATTCCTGGTAGAGTTGCAAAGATCCTCCTCTTAATACTACGTGAGGTCCATCCTGAAAGTTCTCTCTATCCAACTAAAGTTTGTTGCAAATCACCATCGATTCACACCTCTCTCAAAGACCTTCCGGTCACATAACTGGTCGGGGCAGGCACTCATAATCATACTATCACCATTTTCGCTGTCACTTGAAAAGAAGTTTACAATTTGCTTACTAAAGTGTAGATTTTAAAACCATGTTCTTGATATGTATGCACTGTAAGCTTTG
>JAGDQP010010577.1:44698-55414 GCA_022664845.1 Lepisma saccharinum | reverse complement strand
GTAGATGATATTTAAAAAAAGCCCGGCCGGGACATATTTAGGTATTTAATCATGTTAATGTTTTGATGTTCCATATTCTAATTCTTATGTACTCAGTTTGTAATCATTTGAATATTTATATGTATTTCTAAAGTATTTTTCCAGCTGAACCAGGAGAAAGTCGAAAGAGCAAGGGACCAGCGGATTTCTCTTCGGCCAGTTTCTTTATATTTTTCTTTATTTTTTCACGGTACAAAAAAAGTCTGAGGGAGTGAATAGCTATCTTTTACCCCGTTTTTGTTGTTGGCTGAGCTGCCTTTGTGTTCTCTACTTTGGTAGCCAGCAGGCCAGTGGTTTTTTTGCGTCAGGGAATTATATAAGCTTTAAATCGGTTGTGGTGGAAGTCGCAGTTCTCAGAGTAAAATTTGTCTTCGGACGAGCAGAATCAGGGTCCGTTGCTCGAGATCAGTGAGCAGCCGTGATGGAAATTCTCGGAGATAGAGAATACGGCAGACATACAGTAGAGGTATAGTATGAACATTACTGCTAAAATTTTGGAGGGACTCACTGGCTCTGGGATCGATTCCCGTTTGATTCGATTTAAATTCTTTCATAATGTCCGGATAATGATTGCGTGCGAATACGGAAATTCAGTAATTTCTTGTTTATTTGTTGGGACATGCAAAGTTTTGCTGCCGCAACCGTCCCGGGATTCTGCCAGATTTTAAATTTGTGGGGAAGAAAATTTGGGAGTATTAGGAAGGGAGGCTACTGATGCCTCTCGAGTCCCTGAAAACCTTTGCTTCAGTCAATTTTTACCAATCGACTACTTGTTGGGGAGTAACTTTAAATTTAGTAATTTGCACTCCAAGGCCCCCCTAGAAAGCAGGTGATAGGGAATGAGATATGAATCTGCCCAGCCTAAGGAAATTTCTCTGAAGTCTATTGACCAGTTCCTCTGGCGACGTTTTTTTAAAGGTTGGGAATTAAATTTGGGAGAATTAGAAAGGGAGGCTACTGCTGCCTCTTGATTCCCTGAGTCCTTTGTTGAAGTCGATTCTTACCGAATCGACGATCTTTGGTTGGGGATAAGTTAAATTTAAATAATTTCCCTCCAATCCATCTCACATGTAGGAGCCCGAAATAAAAATTAGAGGACATATTAATTATATAGACACACAGTTTGAACCAGATTTGAGTTTTTTGTGAAAATTTATGTAAAGAATTGTTTTATATTATTAAGACAGGAATATCTAGGGATACTGTCGGTTTGAACATTTGTTGTTTTTTGAGAGTGCTCGGCTCAAACCTGTGTTTTCAACGAAGTGAGTCCAGGTTCGCAACCAGGCCGAAGGGGAACAGACAGATTTGATCAAAGCACTATATTTAAATTCATAGGTAAGCGAAGAGAGTTCATTACCGACTCTCCTTTAGAGGAATTCTGAGAACTATTGCCGTTCTCAAAATTTGGCCAAGAGTCTTCTGCCGACTCTTGGATAGACGATTTTCCTCGTAGAGTTTCTCGCTCTACGCATGGCTGGGGAATTCGGTATGGGACTTTTGGGTGGATTGAAAATTAAAATTATTGGAGCACTCGAGAATCTTCGTTAGATGAATTTGAACAGGGAATTAGAGCAAGCAAACTTTTTTTTTTTTAGAAAATAAAGTACTATTTAATCTCTCTCAGAAGAAAAAACAACTTGAGTATCATTCACAATAAGAGTATGATCCTAAAACCTCTCATTTATAAAGCAAGTTGATTCTACTTTGAGCAGCATTATTTTGATTTATGTTATTTACAACTCTGTTAATTTCGTAGTCTACTTTGCCGCAGCCGAACCGTAATTTTATGTATCTGCGAGGCAGGTATCTGGCTCCCGTTAAGTATTCTTAGTGATGTGTCGTGTGGGTTGTATATCAGCCGGGAGCTGGGGGCTAATTTGAATATCAAATTTTTTAGTAGATTTGGCTGGTGCTCGGCAGGCATTGTAAGCTGGTTATTTGATGATTGATATTATTTATTTGTGTCTTCGGTGATTTTAAGAGTTATCTTATTCCTTTCTCTGAGCTAAATCAAGAGAAGTCATGTCCCAGACGAGTGATTTTTCTCAGACGTCATCCGCTGATATTACGAGCTCGAAGTCCGAACTCTTTTAAGGCCGCACGTAACCAATGCACAAAAATATATTAACTATGGGGGAACCATGTCTGACCATATTATATAGTTACATAACAACTATATAAATATTGTTAGAAATTGACGATATTTTATTGCTGTTGTGACCATATGTCATTACTAAATGACTTCCGGAATCTATTTCAACATAACATTGCAAGAGAATACAAATGTATTGTTGGCGAAGGATGGCTTCACTATTAGTATACGACTATTACATTCTACATGTTGGCGGGTATAAACTTTAGGAAACTGACCTATCTTAGATGACTGAAACATCTTCCATTACATTCGAGGATAATACAATACGAATAAATCATTTGCAGTAATCGTTGATTACAAATTCAGATCCAGAGTTATCACTATTCTCGTTGTCTGGCGTTTAGGAATGGTAGCTATCGCAGCGCCATCTCTTGAGCACCGTTGAATCACATGAACAGAACATTACTACACATTGCGAAATTGCTTCAAATAACGTAAAATTGTACAATACATTTATTCTTCGTAATCATCAGAATACTCATATCATAATCTAACATGTGGTTATATTAACCATATTTTTTTATTTTCTTCACATGCGCATCCAACAACCATACGGTATGATTTGAACAATAATAAATATATTGTCATTGTTTTGGTCATTAAACAATATGGTTGAATTAACCATACATATGATTTTCCCAGCAATATAAAATTTAACTATACTTGTTTAGGAATCTCAACTATACAACAATTAGAGATATATAGTCAACTTAGCACAAGAGTATCGTTACGGTAGCACAATTATGGTTATGATAACTATTAAAAAATTAAGAATACAGTTTAGCAATGCAAGTATAGTTAGATTTGCCGGAGCTTCTTTAAATGTGAATGTAAAGGTCGATTATCTTAGACGTAAATAAAGATAGGTATAAGCAGATTTTTCAAAAGACGATGAAACATATTTATTGTATGACTATTGTATCATTATCCCATGCTATCATCACGTACTGTTATCTCTCACAATATTAAATTTCCGGAAAAACTGACTTCGGAAACATATTTCTCGTAAAATTCTAGCGCACAATGATATATTACACGACCCCTTTCCTTTTAAGAAAATCAATCGAGATTCAATATGGCAGACTTCAAGGCGGTGTTCATGAAGAACATACCCTCCACATGGAAGCGTCTTCCACCCAGTATCCATTATTATGTATTTGCTTTCCATTCTTTTCAGCAATTTAAAATTGTAATGCTATTTCAACACTTTACCAGGTGTATGCATAAGTAGTTTCCGGTTTACCTAAGTGATGGCGCCAGCGAAAAGTACGCAGCGTATTCATTTGACACATACATCATTTTGTTCGTCTGATATTAAACTACAAACACACACAAATTTAGTCCGCCAAGCACTAGCGTCTTTGTTTTATCGTTCAGTGATCATGTCGAAGTTTGTGTCTGAAAAAGAACATTTGCGGCACGCATTGCTTTTCTTGTTTAATCAAAAGAAAAAGGCTGCTGAAAGTCATCGTGTGCTGGTACATATGGTGAACACGCTCCATCGATTAGAACATGTGAGACATGGTTTCGACAATTTAAAAGTGGTGATTTCAATGTGAAAGACAGTGTGCGCTCTAGTAGACCACAAAAGTGCGAAAACGAGCAATTGCAGGTGTTATTGGAGGATGACCCAACTCAAACTCAACAGCAATTGGCAAAAGCATTAAATGTGTCACAAGAAACAATCAGCAGACGTTTACGAGCAATGGGGAAGATCAATAAACTGGGTAAATGGGTCCCACACGATTTGAATGAACGTCAAATGGAAAATCGCAAAAGTCACTTGTGAAATGCTGCTTCAACGCCACGAAAGAAAATCCTTTTTGTATCGAATTGTGACGGGTGACGAAAAATGGATTTATTTTGAAAACCCAAAGCGGAAAAAATCGTGGCTTTCACCTGGCTAAGCCGGTCCTTCAACACCAAGGCCAAATCGCTTCGGCAAGAAGACCATGCTTTGTGTCTGGTGGGACCAGAGCGGTATTGTGTTTTATGAACTTGAACACTTGAAGCCCGACGAAACCGTTAATGCACAACGCTATCGCCAACAAATGATTAATTTAAATCACGCATTGATCGAAAGACGACCGGAATGGGCCCGAAGACATGGCATAGTGATTGTGTTACACGACAATGCGCCGTCTCACACAGCAAAACCAGTGAAAGACACCTTGAAATCGCTTGGATGGGACATCCTTCCGCACCCGCCGTACTCCGCAGACCTGGCGCCATCTGACTATCACCTCTTCGATCAATGGGGCACTCGCTCGCAGAGCAGCACTTCAGCAATTTCGAAGACGTTGGAAAATGGCTCGATGAATGGTTTGCCGCAAAAGACAAGCAGTTTTTCTGGCATGGTATGCATCAATTACCTGAAAGATGGGCGAAATGTATAGAATCCGATGGCCAATATTTTGAATAAAACAAAATTAATTTCCCTTGAATATTACGTGTTTTGTTTACCGCAAAAACTTATGCATACACCTGGTATATCACTCTCCACAGACAAGAATCTGACTATGGTATCATGAATTTCTCTTGAACAATATTTGACACACCAACTCAGTCTTTTATGCTAATTTTAAATATGTATATCCCTTCAAGATCTGAGTGTCTACTTGAAATAGTGTTACTTGTCAGTTCTGCAATAGAAAATATGAGCGGGAGAAATTAACTACATTGCCCTGAATCTTTCAACTGGCCTGGTAAGTCATCACTGGTAAGTCATCACTGGTGATCACTGGTAAGTCATCTTTAAAATATACCTATTCGCTGGATTCAAAAGGCCTCAGAAATTATCTTCTATTGGGAACACACTCCAAGAAATCCCTTTTTAAATAATAAGCAGAAGCAACTACTTCTTAACAGTTTTTATTCGCTTATTCACTGTATACCATGTATCCATATATATGTAAGGGCCAAAAACACTCCATTGCAGCTTATAACGAAGAAAACAACTTAACTATTATATTGCGTAGAACCACAGCTGCTTATATTAACCATAAAATAATTTATTACACCTTATTCTTACCCTTTGTACTCCATATCGTAGATCAATTCTCCAATATAGTCTTTACCCCTGGACAAAGTGCTCATTATTCATTTGTATCTCAGTGCTGTAACAGACGTCGTGGGTACTTTCATGATTTTTTTTTTATTATTATTTATTTTTAGTGTAACCAAAGTTTTAGAAAGTAACTTCCGCAGCTCGCACCATATAATTTTTTGATTTCAATTTATTCATATGATATTATGAAGTTTAGTCGTAATTTTTGATAAGAGGAATTCATAATTCTATCAATCTTTTTGTTTACTTGTTCATCTTAAAATATCAATGTTCCGATATGTAACTTTCCTCCTATGCTAATCTTTAAAGCAGTTCATTTCGTGTCAGGAAGCGAAAGTCAGAGAAGACTTGCTACGTGTGAGGTTCTAGCCTACCGTAAAACATTTTTTAGTGTTCTCCACCGAAAGAATTAACGAGACTAGAACTGTATCATCTGTTTTTCCCCCCCTTTTAACCTTCTGATTGGTTAAAAATCTCCTTCCAGGAGGAGGATCTTAGAAACCTCTCTCCAAGTTAGAATATATATTTGTGCTCGCATGTGTATGGAGGAGTCCGCTGAAAACCTTCATCAGAGAAACATCTCTTCAGCTCTACGCTTAGAATCTCCGTCAATATGTAAAGAACAGAGGCGAGAGGGTATCCGTCATAGATCCCTCAAGAGACAGAAATCCTGTCGCTAACTTCGCCATACCTTTGTCGTCAGTCTTACGATTTTTCTGCATTTTTATTTGGTATCAACGTAAAAAGTTCTGAATTCGCATTCTCCGTGAAATATTTCATTCGTCGAGCATGCTTGAGACACTTTTCTGTTTTAATATTCAGTCTCTTATTTTTATATCTGTTAGATTTCTGCCAGTCAGATTAAGTATATTTTTGTCGTAGCGAGTCGGGATATAAATTAATGCCTCCGTAATCGTCGTTTACCCCGAAATCTTTGCTCTTCGGAGATTTACAAAAAGGATAAAAGAGACTAAAAGGTACGTAAAGAATGTGTTTAAATAATCTGGTATAGCCTGTAGGTCTATTATCTTTTACTCCTACTATCGTAATGAGCCCCAAGGCTAGAGATTTTTCCATGTTTTAGTATATTTTATAGATAAATTCTGTACGCATGGGAGCGATATGCACACGGAGTATGCTTTCATAGTGGGACTTCTCATGGGAGAGTGAATATTGGATATTGTACCTGGGAGCGTCCAATAAGTTCCACTATTAGGTAAATTCTAGTTTCTTGAAAAGCTTCACTCACGTGAAGAGTGGGCGACGTTTAACAATTAAAGATTTGAATCTGCCGTCCGCTATTAAAGCAATACTAATCAAACACAGGCAAAGAACTAAATAAGATTGATTTGTAATTATCGTGTCTCTAATTAATTACATTTTAAAGGAAATGATATAAATTTCTTAAACTATAAGCCTGTCTCTCTATCTCCTATTGTGTCTTTCTCAGTAGCAAGCACAACATGGAAGTGTGCGTTCGCTTGTCGAACATGTAGCGAATTCAATTAGGTTCCAGTTTTTCATGCAAGAATGACGAAGGTCTTCGACCTTCAAGGTTTTAGCTAATCTATACTAACACCTGATATCGGTCTTATTTTCCATGCAAGGCTGGACCGATCTGTAGTTAGTTGTAGAGCTATTCCAGAGGCTATCCCTGTAAATAATATAAGTCCTATCCAGATCAAGTCGGTTAATGCCATGTCCTGCTTTTTATACATTTTAGTTCTTCAAACGCCGTGCGGGGAAAGCAGGTGAATTCTGGAATAATTTCGGTCTAAGGGATTTGAGATTAATTTTAAAGTTCTGTGCCTTGTCATTCTTTCCGGTCTAACTAATCGTTGCATGAGTGACTCTACGTCGCACGATTTTCTCCCTCCCAACTTTATACAAGTTGGTAGTGGAATTTCCTTCTCTCATAATTTTTTTTCTAAAGTTAGCTTTTTTAAAAGAAAAAAATTAGTTTTTCGGAGGCATCATGTCTTTCCGTGAGAGTTGTATTCTTGTCGCGCGGACAGAAGTAATCAGATACGTAAGAAGGTTTTTTGGCTGAAAAGTATATTTCAAATAAGGGAGATGTAATAAGGTAGAAAGTCAAAATTTCTTCATGATTATATAATTAATCTCTCAAAGTTATGTAAATGGCCGAGCTAGCAAATGTTGTCGAAGTGGCTTAGAAGCTGTATTTATGATATCTGAAGTTATGGTATGTATAGAATGTATTCATGTAACCGCATTTAATACCTAAGCGTATATAAATAATATTATTTTAATCGTAATTACTTTAGCGTTGTTTATGATCTTTCCCTGAAGTCATTTAGTAATTGAGGTATTGTTTGTTTTACAACTTATTATTATTATATGTGTGACCGCAAAGCTATTGAATCTATTTCAAAGGAACCCCCTCCCGGGTATGCTGTCCCGCAACGGGCTTAGTATTTCCAGGTTGCATAGTGATAAGGCATTCTTCAATCTTTTCTCGTAATTCATGACAGGCAATTATTAGTTGAAGAGTTATAATTGTTTTTTATATCATCGCGGAGTTGCCTCGCAGTAGTGTATCATATCTTTTTATCACGCTTGTTTTATGATCTGAAAATATCGTCTGTCGGAAGCACCATTGAAGGCGTTCCTCGTAAAGAATGATACAAAGTGTTTATGTATTTATTCGATTCTATTCAGCCTTAAAGCGACCCTTGTTGCATGAAGCGTTCATAGGGTTATATCCCTGATATTTGTAAATGTGTTCGTGACCTGTTATCTGGCCTTAGATTATAAAGTCCTAATGCTCATATCAGACTACTTGTTGAGTCTATAAAGAAAAGCAAGACTGGCGCTCGTATTCGTCAGCATTTTCTGACCTATCCGGCATCTTTTAAGTATATATTATCGAACCAGGTCACTGTTTACGTACTTACATTGTAAGTACAATCTATTACAGATACACACGCTACAGTGCAACGAAAATCTTTTAGTAGTAAGAAAAGTAAATCGTCTTAAATAACATACCAGCATTGACCGATACCAGCTCTGAAAACTCAATTGCAATGTTCAACTAGGTTGTATATAGCTCATTTTCGTCACTGGACAAAACGAAAAACTCAAATAACTGGCAATATTATTTGATACACTCTGTGCAAAATGTATACTTGAGCACAAACTATTGCTTAAAATTATCACAAGTGCCACTCATAGTCATATTAATCAGCATCACTCAAACTAAGGCAGGCGAAACCAAAAGAGGGGACACAATGACTCAAAAATCCAAATTTTGACTAAAAACTAAGTCTCCAGAGTTGCCAATTTATTTATTGAACACAACAGGTTAATAGCTTAATTGTGGTGTTCAACATACACATATGACATTTTCTACGTACACACATAGGTGTAACATACATATTTGGAGCTGCATGGTAACATATTCTTCATAAAATATTCATTATTTTATACAAGAAATGAAATTCTCTCATATTTACGTTAAATATATCAATCTCAGGACATTCTTTAAGTATACAATTATATAATGAGCACATTATATAATCGTACAATTTCTCCAGTAATTGGTCAGAATAATTTTATTGACTCATGTAGATGTCAACCAGATCAAAAGATGTACTTTAATTAAAATACCTGAGAAAAGCTAGCCAAAAAGCAAACTGATATTTCAATAACGCAACGATTTTCAGGAAAAGGCTTATGTAAAGTGTTTCCTAATGAAAACGTTTCTGAACATAATGAAACTTTGTGTCGTAGTAAAGCATACTTTAAACCGCTTATAAAACACTAGAACATGAATATCTCAGCACTCACATACTTAATATGTCATTGTAAAAACAAATCCTGATACCAATTCCAAAGTGAGCAATGGGGTTTCAACCTAGGAATTTTGGTTAAGAAATCGCTATTGATTGAGTGTTTCACTTCTACCACAGTGATGATACCTCTTACTATTTAAAATTAATACCATAAAACCTTATACTTTCTAAAGAGGCTTTTTTTATTACTACAGATATAGCTTTTAGGATAAAGCAAGGTTAGGTTATTCAGCCAGGGTTTAGTTAGTAGGTAGCATCCTCACATTTGCTTGGTGTGACTGAGGAAAAACCCTGGGAAAATGCCGGTCAGGATGGGCGGCCACTGGGATCGTTCTCAGAACCTTCCGAATACTAAACTAGCGCTCTAACTTCTGAGATGCTACTCTTAGTAGCTTACGCAAAATCATTAGTTTCAAATGCTAAAAGAATAAATAATATAATATAGAAGAATAATGCAAATAAAACAATTATCTTGCTTTTGTTTAATATTTAGTTTCTATGGCTAACTTCAGCATTCCGATAGTATCTGCTGTTGTTTCTCAAATCTCTTCAATCGCGCAATTTTGAAGCTGAATGCAATCTGTATTTCCTGTCCACGCGACTTTTGTTTCTGGAGAAAAAAGTGCTGGTTCTGGATGTTTCCATTTTCCCTTAAACGATTCCTGTAATAGACATTTGTAAAGAAAGAGTTTAGAAATGTTTTGGCCAGTGGAAAAAATATAGGCCTAAAATATGGAATAAACTGCATATGTGCATCAAAGTAACAAAGTTGCGAGATCTGAGTGCAGTGTCATGCACTATAATTAACAATACAGTGTTAATAAGACAAAAGAGGAAAAGTGAATTATTTGCTAAATAATTATCTCAGCAGAATTATTTACAAATATGGTATTTAATTATTAACTATTTAACATTTCTGCAGTGAAAGCGCACATTATATACTATTAATTGATTAATTGTAATACACACGTGTAAAATGCCAATTTTGGGGTTTAAGAAAACGAAGACAATGAATGTTCCATTCATGAATTCACTACTCAACAAGAAATTGTTTATCTGGATATTTTAACTTTTTCTAAATGATTTCGTTGTGCTAATTACGAACCTGATACTAGTTTTCCTCACATGTCAAAATTTCAGACGCAATCGGCTAATTTTGGTTTTGTGAAAATAAGTTATTTGTCAATGTAAGTTGATGGCAGGGACGAAGATGGATAATAGATGGCAGTAAAAGTAGTAAGATTCGGTATATTAGGGTATTTTTATACAAATGAATTCAGTTCCAAGGAGACGCCCTATAGCGCAAACAAATAGGCAGAAGACAATGGACGCATACTGATGATCTAACGTTAAACTCATACACATACAAGAATGATACTTTCTTTCATTTTTTTTGTTTTTTTTTTGTACTCAAGAAGGATTGATGGGATTTGGACAAACACTGCATATAGTATAACTGATTAGTTCGAAAGAAGTTTTCGAGAAAAAAATAGTTTTGTCGAAAATCACATATTTGTTTCCTTGGATAAATTACATGTGGTAATACGAAATGAAATGCTAACAAATGTACTGTGTCGAGTTAATCGGAAAGAGACAGATCCTTGACATGTAGCTTAGCCTTCGCCATATGGATAAATAAC
>JAGDQP010010577.1:0-33057 GCA_022664845.1 Lepisma saccharinum | reverse complement strand
TGTGTGTGTGTGTGTGTGTGTGTGTCACAAAATATAGAAAATTGCTTTTCTTTGTGATAACCTATTTGTAAGAGTCAAAAACAGTGTGGCATGGTATATTATATTTTGGAAAAGCTTCGTCGATGTCATTATTTCTTGTATGCTAAAGCATTTTTAGTAACGTACCAAGTGATCCTGCACAAAAATCGAATGCGTGTAAATATTCGAAACCTAATCAGCAATATATATATTTCATAATCTACGTGTAATAGCAGAGAAATTGCATTAAAACAAAAATTGCAATATTCTCACCCTAAAAGCTGATAACATCTGCGTGGGTTAAAGCCGAGTCAAAATATATATATGTGTATTCCTCTCAAAAGCTGATGATTATATATTGATGATACAGCTACGATAAGAAATAGTTTTCTCATTCTGCGCAGGTGCAGAACTGAAAACGAAAAATATCCAGATAATCGTGTGAAAAGTCTCTGAGTTTTCCTCCATTACTGTGAAACAACATGAAATACTAAAATTCTTAGAAACCTCCCTGAAAATTCCTAGCAACGTTAACAAATTTTTAACAGTATACAGTATGTGACAAAAATTTTACTTATTTTGAACTTTTGTGCAAGGAAATAATCAAATACAAAGAAATTGAAAATAGTATTTACGGAACCCCACAACTACACGAATGAATTAGTTTACAATACTGCTCTTGAGTGGTTAAAAGAACCAATTCATAAGTATGAATTACAGTTGCACGTCCATGCATTAAAGCAAAAAGAAACGATTGATATTCGCGGTAGTCACTACTTTCAAATAGTGTATTGCGAATCTTATAAACTGAAATAAGCACATTCGTATTTCAAATAAGCCGTGTTATCAGATTAAAGTGCCATTCCAACAATCCTAGCAAAACATATATTAATAGGTAAACAATTTGCTGTGTCTAAGGCATTACTATGTACGTACAATCTTATATCACCTCTACGTCTGTTTGTCGACAACTTTCAAATCAGGAACTACCAGGGCTAAGAAGATAGTTGAGGTGTCCCGTCACTGAGCTCCGATATACTTGTTTCCATATACAGTAGGCGCTCTTTTATCCGGCATTCTATAAACCGGCACGCTCTATTATCCTGCATCGGTCGAGCCACTTGCATTCGGCATTTTCCGGCTGTGTTTGGGCGCTCACTGACCTTGTCCGCAACGTCGCGCTACTGCGCTTGGCTGTAAATGCAATTTTCTTTGTCACCTGCTGTTCATCTGTGTCGTACGCTTTATACAGTGATGTTTACGACCCTTGTAACCATGTTTCGTTCGCTTAGTGTTTGTCGTGATTGTCAGTGTTCACCTAAGTTTAGTGTTTCCTGCTTTGTGGCCGTTAGGACTATAGACGTTCGATTATCCGGCAAAATTGGTTATCCAGCATGGCCTCGATCCCGACCGTACCGTATAAAAGAGCGTCTACTGTATATTGTCTCCATCTTTGTAAGGTTAGAATTGCAAAAATCTTTCCATTTTTTAAAAATACAATAAATTAATGGTGTAAGAAAAGACCCATATTAGAGTTTAGACAGTTTGGCTTCTTGACGTATGCTTTACAGTTTTTACAGTATCAGTATAGCAGAGGCTGATATAAATGGAGAGTGTCAACAGAAGTAAAAGACTGATAAGTGAGAAAGTATGGGGATGAAAATTCGCAGAAGAAAATAAATGTCTGTATTCATCCGTCCCCGAATCAATCTCCAACACTTTATATTATTGTTGAAAGACAACAAAAAATAGTTTGGCATCGATAACTTAACTACTCATATGACTTATAGTCATATTTTTAAACTACAATATAACATGTTAAATAAAATTTATCAGAATGAAACTAATTGTCACAAGACTTCTTCTAGTATGGAACATCAACAAAAGCATTAAATTAATATTATCGACATTCGTGAAAATAAAGCTTATAGTCTCGATCGAGACGAGAGTCTCGAGATGCAAGTCTCGATGGATTGTGGCTCGGTCTCGTCTCGATTCCTGGACCTTAGTATCGGTCTCGAATTCGAGACGAGACCGATCTCGGTACCATGCCGAATGACTATCATGACTGAGGTTCTAGAGAGCTTCTCCTCAGTCACGGCAGGCGAATACCGGGGTAGTACCTTAACGAAGGCCTTGACCAATACCTTCCTCATCCTCTACTTAGCCCATCCAGATCTGACCTAAATATACCTAAAATCTTAGACTCTAATTAACTCGTTCTCGCATCTCTACCCTAACCTATCCTGGCCTGAGGCTTTGATGCCTAAGAACATAAAATAAATTCAAATTAAAACAGCAATCATTATCGTCGAATTTCTTCTTTTCATTGGTTATGTAGTTACACCCACTTTACACAAAAATATTGCAAGCTTTTCAGTAAACTTGCTCTTTATACTCGTATTAAGTTCATTATTTTAATTTTGTGTAACATTTACGAGATTCGAACTTCCACTGTCTTTGGTAAACATGTCAACGGGCAGTTTACACAGATTCAAAGAATTTATAGAAAGAGAATTCTCAACATGCTGGTTATAGAGTCTGTTTGAATTGTCTGAATTAACAACACTTTTTAGTTTTGGAAGCCTGGTTTAGATGTTTAGTTAATTTATCTCCAGGCTAATTGTTGGTTCAACTATTTGAGTCCATTTTATTAAAGTCTGAACGTGAATAGATTCAACTAGAGTCAGAACAGGAAAACAGAGCTATATTGCTTCGTTTGCTCGGCTGCTGGTGGTGCTGGGAAGTTGAAGCTTTCTAGCCTTCCCTTTTCTCTCCGTCTCTCGGTGGTCTCCCCCTCGCCCTCATCTCTCTCTCAACCATCCGATCGTCCCGTGATGAGAAACTCGATATCAGTGCTGCCCCTGGTGGCGGATTGGAGAGTTACACCGTAGAGACGGGAGAGCGAGGAATCGGATCGAATCGAAGTTGCTTTTCCGTCAGTGCTGTACTTGACTGCATGCAGGAAGGAGCTACGGCCATTCGTGCAACAGCGGCAACACTTAAAACCCAGTGAAGGAATGTTTTCTTATTTTTATTATATCATAACAAAGTCTCATTAGCCCTACTCGCTACTTCGATATAACACGCAATTAAAAGGAAGAAAGAAAGCCGCACAGTGAAATACGTTATATATAGCAAAAAAAGTTTTCTGAATGGGATAGTTTCCGCAGCCGAACTTGGAAAAGGGAAAAGATATCTCTGGTGATAATTAAAATAACAGAAAGAGTGAAATTTTGTTTCTGGATAAACCCGTCTATTTGTTGATATTACAGTGCATTCGTTCATAGAACAAGTTGTTTTCTAAGGATTTCAATGATCTGGATTTGACCTTGGAATATTTTGTTTCGATTTCTTTTGCAATCGTGATTTCTTTTTCTATTTTGGTTACCTATATATCTTTTTTTTTTAAATAAATTTAGAAAAAGTTTTTGGTGTTGATTTTGTTTCTGCGATACTTAATTCTTGTGATGGTGTTGACAATTGCCAAAGTGTGTACGTACAAATAGTAGTGGCATCAGTGGACACGCTGCTACTATAGTGGGAGAGACCACAGTTTCAGTTCCTTATTCTTCGGTGGTCTAAACGCAATCGCCGTGGACTCCAACCAGACGAAAAGACGCCGAACAGACTCAAGAAATATTTCTGGTGAGTACACATTCATTGTAACATATGATATTGATGTTGACAGGCACTATGTCACCCTAATTTGCTACTTGTGGTTTGTCGTACATTGAACTTTCTATTTCGCTGCGCAAAACAAGAGCAACGGACGGGAATTTGATTTGATCTTCGTCTCTCTCTCCGCATCTCCCATGTTTTAGCGTTTGCTATCATAAATGTCGTCTGCTTATCCTTGCTCATTATCTAAGGATATAGCGCACAGATTGCGTCTCGTTTTCTTATAACCCACGGACGGAAGATCCGTTAAATCTTAATACTTCTTATACCAACCCTTGAAAAATATTGTTATTACTGTATTATTATTATTTCCATGTAGCGACCGACTCCTTCTTTAGATTTTATATGATCATTAAGTATTTTCTGTGAACTTACCTGGCGATTATAGCTCAATTGGTAGAGCGTTGGCTTAGCAATCGGAAGGTCCTGGAAACTATTCCAGCAGCCGACCATCCTGACTCAGTTACACCAGGCAAGTGTTGGGATGTTACCTTCAAACTAGGTATTCTGGCCGCCTCTCTCCCACGCTAGGCCGATCTGAGTCAAAGTTGCCTAAAGGCCATAAATGAATTCAAAATTATAATTCTAGCTCTCTTTCGACAATATCCGAGCTTATGTAAGTATTCTGGAATTGTCGATACCGAAATGTTAAATGGTAAAAGTATACATCTCGCTCGTATCCCATTATAACGCAAAACTCAACAAGAAGAACAACGCGTGTCGTAATCTTTAAAATCCCTCGTAATCGAATCGTAGATGCAGGAGATCTAGAGACAGTGCACGAGAGGAACATAAACGTTCTTATTGTTATGTTAAAAATCTCTAATTAGATCTGATAGGCGAAAAAAAATAGATAATATCATTTCGAAGTAAAGTAAGTATGGTAATTTATTTTCATATAAATTTCTAAGTGGAAAAGGCAAACATGTAAAAAAAAAAAAAAAATTACTTTCCTGAGTAATTCGTTTGGTGTAAGTTCGTCTATTTATCAACTGCATCCCAGGTGTGGCGAAGCGAATACGTCGAGCGAAAGGACCGAGGAGGATCGGCCGAAGTTCCCGGAGCACAAGCCTTGCAGACAATTGCTGCTAAGTGGAACTGTGTGCTCTGGATGACAATCATTTTCGGGGACGAAACCAAAAGTATAATGATTAGCAGGTTCCAATTTTAAAAATAAAAGCAAAACATCTGAATTCTATTGGATCGCTTTGATTAATATAAAGGGAGAATACCATGACCACCACCATCGGTTACAACAGCTTTGTTTTCTCTGTAGCTGCGCAGAATGCATCGTATTTTTTTTTTTTTTTTTTTAATAGTTTGATGTTATTAGACAAAACTTCAAGCAAGAACGGGAAAAGTTACAAGAAACTGTAGGACAAACGTCAGATGAGAATACTGGGAACATGGCGAATCTGTAGTATCGCATTCTCGTAATTTGGAGGTCCTGGATCCGTAACCTGTCACAGACCATTCCTTTCTCTGCTTTTTCTAGTAAAGGTAAAGCACGCGCGTGGAGATAGCGCTCCAAATATTCTCGACCTACGGTACGAAGTGAGGCGAGTTGGTCAGTCCCACGCTCGACCGCCTTTACCTTCCCAAGGTGCTCAGGAGTACCAAGAACACTCTGATACTTAATTTGAGAGTCCGGTTTCCCCTAGTAACTACCGAAATCGTAGGCTATTTGAATTCACCTCCCCCCTTCGTGAATGACTGGTGCATTCTGCCAGATTTAAAAAAAAAATGTAATAGCACGAAGACACAAAACAAGTTCCGATAGTATCGAAGACGGGAACTTCGTAAATACTCTCTTGAAATACACTTCACTCCTGCTAGTGCTCATGTATTTTTTAAACTCTCTTTTGGAATGGATTTCGCACATTAAAAATTAGATCGGCGCAGAGTTGTTTTTCGTTTCTACTTTTAGGTCATAGTTCCCTATATTATCATTTAAACACAAAAGAAAAAAAAAATATAAAAAAGGAGGTTGGTTGACGTGATTGTTTTTCTCCTAACTTGTTTTCTTGTGACAAGCGTCAAGAAGCAAACAAAAAGGGAAAGTAGTTCTTCTGTAGAACTCCTGCGTAGCCATGTGATTACCGCGCTCGCCTTCGGTGTGAGGGGTTCCGGGCTCGTTTCCTGGTTGGAGCTCAATCTCATAACGTTTCGATTGCTGGTGTGGGTTGGTGTCAGGAAAACATTTGCCAAAATCAAAATCTGTGGAATACGCTGACCCCATCTCTCACATGGGAAAACCAGCGGAGACAAACACAGTTGTGTTTGCTTCGGTACTTGAAACTTAATTATATTAGAGCTATGTGCCCCTCTTGTTAGCAGCATTAGATCAGGCTTGGGTAATTATTTCTCACAATTTAATTCCTCTTCGCCCGGACTTCGGACTTATGATGATAATGATGGATGTTCTGACCGAAGGCAGGTTCTTAACGTGAAGTCCCTAGGTCCGATGGTGGTTTGCCGTTGCCTTCCATCGAATGAAGGTAGCGCCTAACGTCCAAAAGACTGGACCTACCATTTAACATAGGCTCTGAACCACTTGTGTCCCCACTGCGAATGGAACCTCTTGATCACAAAGCAGGGAGCGTTGAATAGAAATTAAAATGTTAACTTAATGTTACTCCCAAACTCGGGTGTGTTATTAGTTCATCTTGGTTCAGAGTAAAAGACATTACATTTCTTTATATTTATTTCAGCCCAAATATTGTCAACCTGGTGCTTCTGAGCAGTGACGTATACATGCAAAATATGTATTCAGTTACTGTTTGTTGTCTCATGGCAGTCCAGCCTTACTTTGCTCCAAATACAACATTGTTTAAAAGGAAGAAGATAGTTTTTAGCGCTTAAAATGAATTGTTCACTGTATTCGATGAATTTCAAAAGTCAAGAATGCCTTCTCAACAGCTCTTTAACGGTTTAGTTTTGGTCCTTATTTTTTAAATGTTCCTTTTGTGGGCTAAACTGGCAATTTTTGACCTAAGCACGTCAAGTCCGTTGCTGATCAGTCTTTCGGGAAGGTAGCAAACGAACCTTAGTTTAGGTACATCCCAGCATTCACCTCGTTGGAGTTAAGAATATGTTGGAAAACTTCATTCAGGATAGCTGGCAGCGGGGCTTGAACTGACGTGCTTCTCCGTTACTGATTCCAAGTTCGTGACAGACTGGAGCACTGGGGCTTCGTTAGATATTTTTCCTATACAAATACCTAGTCGATTGCTTAACGAATTTCATTTCGACAGGTATAAGATCAGGCTCGATTCCTCGCAAGTTCAATAGTAAATTTGTTCATTTCATTTTTAAAGTCTACTTTGCCGTCTGTCTGTTTGTTTATCTTGCAATTGCTATTTATCAGTAGTAAAATACATAAAAGAAAGGCTCAATTTCTTATGTTTTTATTCAAACACCATTCAAAATACGTATATGTATTGTGCTCGTACTGGGTAAAATACTTTCTGAATTCTATGCCATGTATTTATTGCAAATTATTCATATACTAATAGAGAAAATTTAACTGGAATCCCTAGTCACAAATAAACTTTCGCGAACCTATCCGACCAGCATCTATGTGCTGTATTTAAAACTTATTCGTAAATAAAGAAATAAATAATTAGTGAAGCCTTACGAGGCTTTGAATGTTACGACTTTCTTTCTGTGTTAGTTATACATCTTATTGTTTCAGTTTGTTTCAAATACTTATTTTTTACTTCAAATTGTGAGGATAACTTTTCATATTGTTTTCTTTTTCACAACCCAATCATTAACGTCAATTTATTTGTTTTATTACCGTGTCGGGACTTCTTAAGAATAAACGAACGAATATTTATAAATAAAACCTCCGCCGTTCTATAGTTTAACTTAAAAACTCGTTCATTTTATTTAATATTGATAAAGAAATTTTCACATAAGATTATATACGTACTCTGTTTTTAGATTAATAAATCGTTTATTATTATTAAAATACATTCAATAACTATTTATTTGTTGAGTCTTTCTTTGTTTCGTAGATTTAATTAATTTACGATATGAAAGCATTACAGTACAACCTCAGCCTCACTGATCCAAATCAGCTAGTACAGCCGTTGTTAAGTGTAAGAATACTGAATTTGAGATAAATTGTACAATAAATGTGCATTGACGGAGACAGAGAAAAATGTATTATCTTGTGTCGTTTGTTCAAAAATCTTATTTTCAATCATCAGAAGTGCTTCCTCTCATTAGTATATTTCAAGCTGAACTCTCTATAAGTAGTAATTTATTAATGGGAAACATTACGTCTTATTCAGGGGGACAAGAATATTTTTGCGTTTTCTTGTCTTTTCAGTCTTGTTCTAATTACGTTCCGTTTGGCTAAAAAAGAAAATGGCTCAACAAATCTGTACTGTCTGTATTAATAATATCCTTAATAAATACCTACATTTATTTTCCATGATGCTGAAGACATGAAGCATAGATTTCTCAATATGAACAATTCGTTCGTTAGCTACGAAAACATTTCTTTGAACGATTTGTGCTGAGAAAGCAATCAGTCTTATCGTAGTTTTGCGAGTGATTGGGAGGTTGAGTTCGCATAATGTTCCACACCAGTAAGAACAAAATCAGAATTCTATTTCCCGTACGAGTGTCGTGTTCTGTAGTGTAGTCTAGACGCACTTGCCAATTACTGTAGGCCTACTTCTTTTTTGAAGCCAATTTATACAAATGTGCGTAAAGCGACTCTTAATACGTCGGAAAGCTTTAAAAAGAAAGGAAATTCGTCACGACTTTTCGTGAGTCATTTAAGTTTCATCGAATTTTGATTAGACAGGCGATAACATTTTAATTACTCATAACTACTCGAACAGTTTAACACTGTGAAGAAATTTAAATATGCAAGTACAACATCATCTGTAACTGTCGTCTTTGTTGGCTTTAGAGCAAGAGAATAAAGTTTGTTCCATTCGTAAAGAGACGAGATAAATTTTAATGAAACAGAAATCTTGTCATGTTAAGAAATTTGCAAATGTTTCAGTAATAGTATTTGTTATATTTTTAGTTTACCTGCTTGTAAGAGAGAGCAAAATGTAGATCAGAATATTAGGAGCAAAACAAAGTAGATACACTATCAATATTTTTTTTATTGAACTGACGTTTATTATGCTGTTTGATTTTTACTCTCTCCATCTCTTTCTTCCCTCTTCCCTTCTCTCTCTTCTTTATCGCTGTACGGAATAATAACAGTTTCCTTTATTTTTCGCCAATTGGAAAGTTTATATTGAGAAAATATCGTCTGTTGTCGCACTCATGATGAAATCTGTGATTGAGCACAGAAAGCATTGTATCCTCATGTTGAGATTTGATCTTCTTTGGATCTAAATCAACATTAATCTTGCTTAATCATCTGCTAAACAATCACAAACATTGCGTTAGGTGACTTGTTCCCAATTAAACATTCTTTTTTAAAAAAGGTAAACAGTTCATACACAAATTAAGATTCGTTCAATGTTTATGAAACAATTTATCCGCAAAGTTTTTGATGAGTTTAACCACAAAACAATTTATTTTAAAGTTTGTATGTTACATAGGTAATAGAACACCATCTTCTTTGTTCAATACTTTGATGGTTAAGGCATCAAACAGACTAAAAACTTTCAAACTTACTTTTTTACACAAAAGACACCCTACTAAGACGATGAAAAGAGTACTTCATAAAAATTATTTACAGCTGTTCACGACTTTAGTACTTCTAATCAAATTCAAATGCAGTAGTATCTCGTTATCCGACCCTGGTTTATCCGAATTTCCTCTTTATCTAGACTTAATTCGTGTATTATATAATCATTTCTTTGTAACTCCTTTAGTGTACAGTGGAGTACAAGTAGTTTTTCCATTGTGAAAGTAGATGGTGAGTATAGTGGTATAGTAATGTAGATTTGTTACAATAGAGTACTGTATTTTTCCTTTGATCTCCGGATTATCCGGACTTTCGTTTATCCGAGTTACTTCTAGTCGCAATTAGTTCGTATAATAAAGATTCCGTTGTGCGATACGAATACTAATTTTAAAAGGCTAAGGTTTATCCATGCACGGAAAATAAAAACCGTGTCGTTCACTTCCCGTAAAAGTTTCAGCAACTCTCGATTTTCAAGATCTAATGCTAAATATCATAATCGATCCCTTATCGTTGATTTATCCCATAAAATAACCTTAATAAAGTAGGATTGGTTGTTTACCTATTTCTCCTTGTGATCAGAAACACCATGGGTATGGAGTGTTTTTCCATAGCGTGTTTAGAGGTTTGATGCATCTATAGATGCAGTAGAAAGGAAAACAAAAAAGGCAAAAGGATGAGTAAAAGACAAAGAAAAGAAACTTGTTCTTATGTGGCAAACGCTCGTTTCCTTGATGATTGAGCCAACACAAGATTACTAGTAAGTGTTCAGGCAGGTTGGCAATTTATGGTAATTTATTCATTGGAAATTTGACGGTTCCCTACACCTTTCTAAGCTGCTGTGCTTTTTTATATATTTAAATCTTTCAAAATACATACATTTTCTAGCTCGCTCTCTCTCTCTATCACACACACACTATACATTTGCTGACTATTTTTTCTCGCCGTCGTTCAGAGCCGTTCCGCAGCCCGCCCACTCACATGCGTACGCATACAATGCATTAGAGGAAATGGGTAAAGTTTGAAACGGCTTTTAATATCCAGCAAGTTTCCACGGTTAAAAAGCTATATATTTCATTTAATCGAGTGGATGATTATTTTTACCAGACTGATTCACATTCAACAGAACCTAAAATCAAATATTAACCACTGTAATTTATTAATAACCTCCTTGCGCCTCCTTAAGACTGTGCACTACCACCACTATCATTAAAATTTTAATCCTTTTTATTTATACATAAGTTACTATAATCGCGTTGAGTATCTCGCATTGAAGTGGATTTGTAAAGCTTTATTTTACATATTTTTACTGTTTCTTATCATGTAGTTTTAAGTAAACTACTTTATTCTTGCATTTGCAACTTAATGCTTCTGTTCCTAATCCTCCCTTGTGAAGTAAGTCTAGTCAGAATAGCCATTATGAAGAACTAAGTGAAAAAAAAACTTATCTCTTGTGATAGTTAACAAAGAACATTGCTTATAAGGACGTTGATTGGTTCTGTATCAGAAGATGGAAAACGTATGAGTATAACCATCGGTAGTGTACCATTGATTACATATAAATTAAACCCCACGGCGCTACAGCCCTAATCCTGCCTTGGCGTTCTTCCGTTCTATTGGCTGTTGTATGATCAGGGCAACGACTTCAACTGGCACTAGCCTTCCTCAAGTCTGCTTCCTTTTTGTTTATTTAAATAATATTCCAGTTACTCTCACGATGCTGTGCCGACACCAAAAATCGAAACCGGATTCTTTCGCACCGAAAGCAAGAGCGTGAACTATTCGGCTACTCAAGAATTCGTGCGTTATATATCTCTATAGAAGATTGATTTTCTCATTGATAGCACGAGATTTCGGAACTAATCGTAACCAACGGAGCATTTGGAATGAATTACCGAGCAATTTCTGCGAAGTTGCGTCCTTTATTCATATTTGATTAATAGATATCGACTTACTTGGTAGAGCGTTGGCTTTATATTCGGAAGGTTCTACGTTCGAACTCAACGACCGTCTCTCCTGGTAGATTTTGACAGGGAATTCCTCACTAGCCTATCAAACTAGATCATGGCCGACTTCCATCCTGTATCCTCTCCCCTACCACATTAGTCAAAAGACACACAAAGGCCATAAATGCAATAATAGATGTCAAACGATACCAAATGTATATTAATAGTTTTATATTTATCAGATTATCCTATAGGTAATGTAATTTTGGACAGTGAGAGAAAGAACGGTAACTTACCTGGAGCACTACCGTTATTCAGGATGATAGTCTCCATCGGACTTCACAACACTCTGCCACCTGTCAACCAGTTGTTGAATCCCCGTTGAAAGAAGCCACCGGTTTTGGAGGCAAAGAATTGGGTCACTGTTCGTCGCATGTCATCCTCATTTTGCAGTGTTTTCCCGGAAAAGTGGTTTTTACAGTCTGCGAAAAAGACAGTAGTCTGTTGGTGCAAGATCTGGTCAAACTCCGGGTGGGGGAGTTTCTTTCAGCCACATTCCTCGATCTTAGCACAGGACCCTATTTCATGAAAGAACTCTAAAACGCGTCACTCTTCACTTTAGAAAAATTGCAGAGTGCAGATTAATTCTGTTTCATGTAGGTCGAGAGAAAACTTCGCAAAATCTGTCTCATCATAGTTCTCTGCAACTCTGCACTTTTCATATCACGCTCGGTATTTGTTGATCCCGTTTTATGTAAACAAATTTTGAAAAGTGAGAACTAGCGGTTTGAAGAGCAAAGAGTGTAGAAACTGTACGATTTTATATATTTCTGTTTCATGTAAGTTTATATACTAGAAAAAAAAAAGTGATGGGTACTCTTCAACTCTGCATTATATCTTGCAAACTGTGAAGGGTATTTACAAATAATTACTACTAAACTATGGAAGTTTTTCAGTAAGAGGATTACTATAATTATTTGATATGCTTCGTAGAAATTTGTTGTTGGGTTTTATTGACGATGATTCCCGTGATGAACAATAGCAAAATTTTGACAGGGTGACTGCAGTAAGAGAGATAATTAATTTTGAATACTTTGCTGAATTCCATTTCAAAGAAACCTTTCGTCTATCATATTCTCAAATTGAATTTGTCCTTTCTTGTATTGCTGCTCGAATAAGACGGAAGTATGGGATTATCCCCCAAACAAAGGGTTCTATTGACATTGCATTGGTTAGGAGATGAAGCACAAATACATGGAATAGGTACTGGCCATTTTCTCAGCTTCCCTTGAGCATTGGTGAGAAGCTCATGCATTCTGCGACAAATTAATTTTCAAAGAATACGTAACGACTCGACATAGAACACAATCGCACTCCGCGGTACGGAATCCAGGGCTTTAGCGAGGTGGATAGGAATGGAAAGGTTTGTGAAGATTCGGGGATATTCTTAGGAATCGAAGTTAGAACCGTTCGGTGCCGCGCAAGATATCGAAACGTCGCTTATCGAGACGCTTGCAGCAAAGATACAAATAAAAAAAATTACTAACTTTTCATACCGGGACGTAATCACTGATTGCCACCATCATTTCCCTTGTATCTGGAAGCCTAGTCAAAACAATGCGAAAGCTTCCCCCTACCAGTCGTAGTTTCTGTAGTGACGCCAAACATGAGCGCGTTCGGGATTCGAACCGAGAACGCAGATGGTGGAAATCACGTGACACATCCCTAAGAAATTACTCTAATGTTGCATCGTTGTTTGGTTCTCTAGAACTGACAAAAAGGTACTTTACGTTCCTATCCTGTGCAACTGAGAAACACCACAATTGGAGTTACCTGGGATAGTATTATCAACTTTTAAGAAAATGAAACAGTGAATTTCGAACACAGCAAATAAACATTATATGATAATTAAACAAAAATAATTGGACAAAAGAAACAATACAGTAAAATGCCGGGTGGATGAGGTCCCTCGGCGGATTTGCCAGAAAGTGAATTAAACTGACACCTGTTGCTTTGAAACACTTGCCTACAATTGACTACACGTGACTACAGTAAAATTGAACCGTTTGCATACGCCCAAGTTTACAGTACTCCTCTAGTCTTTCCAAATATCACAAAGGAGCTGCTGTGAATGTTATTTCTGTGAGCAAATTAACAATAATATCGCTTCTTTATCTTTATGGACAGATTAGACTGAAGACAACAGATAAGTAAAATTTATTTGTACTAAAACACCAGCGACGGGTGAACGAGAACAAAAATACATCTTACTCTTTTCCTTTTCCTGTTGCCGAGCAACCACAGAAAAAACTACATTAATACTGTGTCGTCTGGTGGACTCAATATTATTCGAAACGCTCCTATGTGAAAGACAAAAAAAAATGTTATCTATTGAATGGATATAGAACTACGTTAAACAATACTTGACTAGAAGAGATTTTAGACATTTCATGGACACTGAAATACCTTTGCTTTTGTCATGATTTTGCCGAAGTCTACGCCCTGGACAGTCATAAAAAAATGCACCGTTATTCACTCATTTGTGTACATGTTACAGTTTCCTTTTATAGAATGTCACCAAGGAAGCCTACGATTTATATACGGATAGAAGATTGGAGAATTTGCTAATGAATTGAAGCAGAGCGTGATTAAGAGGTTGAGATCTGACAGTGAAAGGATAGTGGGAAGTGAATGACATCTCAAGTACACTAGTTAAGTTTTGTGACCCGATAAACAATAGAGCCATAGTGACAGTGATAGCTGTTCTCAGCTGATAGTCTGAGATAGCTTCCGTGTTGCTGTTGCCTTACGTTTAGGAGCACACGTTTGTGTTCCTCTCCGTTGTCCAGCCTATGGGTCATTCATGGATCAACGGGACCTTCACGGTCTCTCCTGTGTCAGGAGTGCTGGTAGACACATGCGTCATTCTAGTGTCAATGATGTCATCCTCAGAGCTCTAGTTTCTGCTAATGTACAATCGGTACGAGAACCGTCTGGCTGTAGCCGCTCCGACGGTAAGAGAGCCGATGGAATGACACTAGTTCCATGGAGAAGAGGAAGACATCTATTATGGGATTTCACCTGCGCTGATACTTTCGCCATTTCAAATGTTCACTCATTCTTCTTTGAAAGCGGGTGGTGCAGCTACTCGTCGAGAGGCCGATAAAAATCGGAAATACCCTAATCTACTTGCCCAGTTTATTTTTGTTGCGATCGCAATTGAATCAAGTGGTACTTGGGGGCACGGTAGGCCTTAATTTTATAAAAGGGGTTGGTCGGTGAATACAGATAGTTTTGGGTGATGCCCGCGCGACCACCTTCCTAATCAGTATCGCAATTCAGCGAGGGAATGTATCTTCTATTCTTGGTACGTTGCCTCCTGGGAAGGCATTAGATGAGATTTTCCTCCTTTAAAGATTGCTTTTAAAAATTTTATTCAAACTTTGCTTAAATTTGATGATTGTAACGTACATTCTATGTATTATATTACTTTTTTAAATTTACGATGAATATATTTCAACAATACAAATTATATTAACACTTAGGAAACCCTTTTACAATCATGTTTCAACACACTTCTAGGTAAACATATATCCTTAAAAATTAAACACATATCTTAATAATAACATTACTAAATACTACATATGTCTGCAAATAATGACCTACATTCGCTGCATTTCATAAAATAAATGAAAACAATCGTCGACATAGCGTAAAAGAGTACGACACAATACATGAAACGCACCGATCAGCTGATAATTCGCTCCTCTTTGAGCAGACGCGGATAGATTTTCTTTTTCTTTTTTCTTTTTTCTTTTTTTTTTTTGGAAATATAATTGATACAGGTTAGCTATGCTTGCTAGGGAACTTCTGAACATTTCCAAACATAAAAGAAAAATATGTTCGAGTTCTCATTTCGGTCCGAACACGATTTGACAGCTGACCCAACTAATGCTATGGGGACAACGCCCCTGAAATACCGGAAACACTACAGCTGAATTTTACGTTGGAGATAATCAACAACAAATGAGTAAAGCTACGTTCGAGTTCACAATACTACGTTCGAGTTCCACACTTTACAACAATAATAAACAATTTCATTTCACTAGAATGCACCAGATGCAAAATTAACAAAATTTGATAATTACGAAATCATGATATAACTATCCATGATCAAATAATCACAATACTTGGACAAACAATTTTTCTATATTGCGAGTTGTAATATCAGTTTACCAGTTCTTTCTTTTATGCAAGTTGGCAAGTGAATAACCCTTTGTTTTTTTTTTTGTTTTTTGTTTTTTGTTTGTTTGGGCATATTACCCCACGACAGTGGGCGTTTTACCCCGATGGTGGGGTACTATGCTCATATCGCTCTTACTTTACAAACATCAGTGTATCTCCTCCAGTATGTAATACTATATGATCTAGCGTCCAGGCAGAAATACTGATAGAAGTACCTAACATTTGGTATGCTCTTTTTTCCTGTAGATTTCCATTCATAGTCATATAAAAGAAAAATATTTAAAAAATGTTGCATTTTACCCCGATTACTATTATCATCCCGTTGACTGATACACATTTTTTATGCAAGAGACGATACCGCTGGTAAGAGAGGAAAAGTATATTATAAAAATACGGAAATAAGTTGACAGGAGGAGGTAGAAGATTGAGTTCACGGAGGCGTAAGAGAGGGAGTAAGACGACGGGAGAGAAATGAAGGACTAAGGAGGACTTGATCGTAAGTTTTCTGATGGGCAAAATTCGTTTAGCGAAACATCTTTCCCTCATCTATTGAGAAGACCGCCATTCCAACACAAAGTGACGGCTCTTGTCAACGCCAAATATATATACCGTAACACAGCTATATCAGTAGAGAATCGAGATAATACACTTTGCCTAATGATGCTTTTGATACTGTTCGATGAAACGTGAGCTTTAAGAAAAAACTCGCTGCATTCTTATTTATTTCCCTGTGAGTTCTTAAAGGCATATTTTAAAAGAAAAGGGGAAAAAAGGTTTGAAAGAAAGATGTTTTATAAAACAGTGTTGTTGTCTTGAAAATTGCAGGAGGTCTTTATTCAATTTTGCGACACCCAGTCATTAATGTAAAGGTGGTTTGGGAGGTAAGGGCTCTCTCTCTACCTGTGATTCACAACAAAACAAATTTAGGGTAGGTAGTTCCTTAGCTTTTATTTTGGCAATATGGTGGCTTCATTATGTAATAATAAATACTTTATTATCCAAGATACGTATGTCTCCTAAGGCAGAGTTTCTAAACCTTTTTAAATTCGAGGATCAGTAGTATGTCTGAAACAATTCTACGGATCACTAAGTTGTATGGGCCTAATTAAAAAGGCTATGGATTTTAATAACGTTTCGGGCATACTATGCGATTATTTTTAACATAATAAATCTTAGGACATATTTTGAATACATACGGGAACACAGTAAAATAAAGTAAAAGTAAAGTATTAAAGTGAATCATCACTTAGAATCACACTTTTTAAGTCTCGCTGCGGACTACCTGTCCCATGTTCGCGGACCACGGGTTGAGAAAAGGGGTTCTAAAGTATTAAGGGATAAAAAGAAGAAAAATTAAGAAGTTTGAGTATTAAAGATTACTTTTGACCTCTCTACCGAGTTCAGCACAAATTTTCTAATACGCACCAAAAATTCGTGCTCAATTATTGATTACTAAATACAAGTTAGAAAAAATTGTGCTGTTACGTAATAGCTGAAAATTGAAAATATTTCCGGGTGGGACTGTCTTTACGCTGGCCCCACTCAATTCAGTACTAGTTTCCTAATCTGGAGTACGGTCAGCTTCACGGAGGTTTATTGCCGTTAACGATATGGTAGCCGTGTGGGTTAGGGCACTAAGCCAGCGACTCGAAGGTCCCAAGTTCGAATCCCGGCTGGGGCATGGAAGTGAATTTTAGCTAGCATTGAATTCATAAGAGTGACGGGCCGAAGTCAAAGTTACTAAAAATGGCCCATACAAAATAAAGTTTACAAAGTTTTACGGGGGGTTTATTTTTTCATTTGGGTCTGGTAATGAAATTATACCTTATATGCAACCCTCATCCCATCGTTGTCGTGTGTGTTGCATAAGGGGTTAGGCAGTTGGCCATCCCGACAGGTTTTTCGAGGAATTTCCTCAAGTCGTATGAAGGTAATGTCAAACATGGCAGCTCTAGCCGACTTCCAACAATTGCTGCCTTTTACTACCTATCCAGGACTGCGCCTAAAGGCCATATACAGAAATTAAATGTCAAAATTACGAATCGGGAGAAAAATCCCGACCAGAACACTGGAGTTTTCTCGCAGTGTTCCCATACCTGGCGCTCTGAGGTGCACTCAGCCTGCTATCAAATTGAGTACCGGTGTCCTTGGTGCTCCTGGGCACCTTGGGAAGATAAAGGCGGTCGAGCGTGTGACTGACCACTCCACCTCACTTAGTACCGTCGGTCAAGAAAATGTGGAGCCCTACCTCCACATCCCCCATGCGCCGTTCACGGCGCGTGCGTATCGCACAGGGGATAGCTTAACATTTATTCCCTGATTATATTTACTAGTTTTTCGAAAAAGAAAACTTATTTCTCTTTAGAGATACTGAAACGGAACCATCACCGAAACGGAAACAAAACGAAAAAAAATGAAAATCGGTTCAACCATTCAAAATGTTTGCCCAAACAAAAAAATGTATAAACAACAGCGCACATACGGAGGAAATTTAGAACTTCCCCTCTCTTTATGTCGGATAGGAAGTAGAAACATTATTCTTGAGTCTACAAGAAAGGCTTTGCTCATCCCACGCTCACTTCTAAACCAGAATCATCTGCAGGGAACCTTCTGCAGTTTTCTGCGTTCTTCTCTTCCTAACTTCCTATATTTCTGTCTTTCTTTTTCTCTCTCTCTCTTTCTGGGGTCGTTGAAGGACATAAGAATTCAAGGGGGGAAGGAGTGACTGGACGAGAGTAAAGATATGACCACCAGTCGCTTCGATCATCTGCTTTGAGAAAATGACAATGCTGAAGAAAATTTGTTGGAATCTTTCTGTTGGTAGGGGAGCCGGCTGTCCTGCAGTTCCTGGACCCAAGGCTTTTAAGAAAAGATCTAGAGAATAAAGATACTGTATTTTGAGCTCAGAAAGCTGTGAGAAACATTACGTGAGTATTAATGTAAATAAAAATAGAAATAAGGTATTTTATTATTATTTATTTACACATGGTTTCAGATACAGCAGTTCTGCCATTTTACACTGAAATATAAACATTGATAACACATTTACATCCAACACTCATAAAATTTACATTATTTACAAATAAAACAGCAGTAAAAACATAACACAAAAGTATTTACACATTTCTTCTTAGCTGTTTTCGAAAGGCTAGTTCAGTGCTGAAAATGTCTATCTCTGGTGGTAGGCGATTATATTTAGAAACCATTCTAACGAACATAGAGCGTTTGACTTTTCTAATCTTGGTGCTGGGTATGTGAATATGTTGCTATTGCGCGTGGAATGGGTAGGAATTTGAAAGTTGAGTTCAGAAAGCAGCAGTTGATATTGAATTCTACCATTGGATATTTTAAATAAGAATAACATGTCTGCCAGATTTCGTCTTGAAGAGGGTGTTCGAATTTTTAAGATATTTAGAATTTCTGTGTCACTTAGGGATCTAGTAGAATGGACTCTGTATTTAACGATGGCGATGAAAGAGCTTAAGACAGAATTGAGACCTGTCAAGTGAGTACGAGAAGCCTGGGGGAGCAGTATTTCAATTTAGATGAAATATTATTATTAGAATAGAAAAAGAAACTCAAAACTGCAGAAGGAGGAAGTAAAACACTTTACTGAAGAAGTGTAGTTAGTATATGAAATATGAAATCAAGTGTGACAAAGAACAGCTAATCCCGTCTTTCACTTAGCCAAAACGCCAGAAGAAACATTAGTAATGAAAAAATAATTCCATTAAATGAGTTAAAAGTCAGTCACTGAGAATAAATATCCAAGAGAACGAAAAATAAACGAACATCTGATTTACAAGAAAACACACATATATACTAGCTATTTTTTTTCTACTGGTCAACTACGAAAAGATACTATACTGAAAAATACTTGAACTACTATTGACAGTCAATTTTTGTTGTTTCTCATGTGCTACTTGCGCAATTGTTCTGAGCCACTTGGTCGCACGCAGCTAAATTGCCAGAAAATACTAAATTACCTAAATGTTATTTGTGTTGTAACGTATTTTATATGCATTTTCACTGCTTACATCGTGGTCGACGGCAGGCAGTGCCACTCATATTTTGCTTGAGTTAATAATAAAAATAATATCATCAAGGACTCTCGAGTCAAGCAGTCATTTGAGTTTTCAACTCATGAGTGCCTAACCAAATTTTATTTAATAGATAAAATATTTTTGCATATCCATTCTTTTCTGTGGTTGTGTATACACTCGATACCATACCTTAATTATAAAAAGGTGTCATAAGACATCAAAGTTGTGTTTACCAATAAATTATACAAAGAGATTCGAAATGGATTGCTGAATATACTTTTCGTAACGTTATCATCCATAAATTTCATCATATATGGTTAGAAAGTAAAAAAAGATAAATCTACGCTTTCATTTTTATCTTGGTCCATTTGCTTGGTTATAAATGAAGACTGTAATGTTTATTTATTCTGTAGTTCTGATGATCAATGAGCTGCAATGTGTGTCGACCTTTCGACTTAGAATATATGGGTATGTGTGTGTGTGTGAGTCAGAGAGAGAGAGAGAGGGAGAGACTGCATGCAGAGTTGCTCAGTTGTACTTGTCTCTTCATTTTCCTCTTTTTGTATCCAACCGTCAGTGCAAGGGACAAGCCAAATGGTTACTTCTCTGACATACATGTGTCTACTTTCTGTAGATTCTCCTTTCCCTCTGCATCCCCGCTTTAACCCTCGGTGAGCAAAGAGAAAGACAGAAGAAGCTTTTCTTCTTATCTGGCAAAGACAAGACTTCCATTGTTTGATGTCTCGTTGGCCCTTTTCGGGGTCAACTTGGGATCATGTTTCCGGCCAAAAAATCTTTGAACTTAACCAAGTGAGCGGATGACTGTACAGAACAAAAAGAAGTCTCTCACTATGCCCCTTATTTTGACCCCTCTCATCCTAACCTCATCTATCTTTTTTCGCAAAAAAGAAAGCGAGCTGGTGTTGCCATCCCTGAAAATATGCACAACGATCAGTTCGGTAGGTATTGGCCCTTTTTTTAATAACTGAGAGTGGATTAGGTGTTTGCTGCCTTTGGGAACCGAGCCAAACGAGAGAATTCCTACATGCTGTATTGCGTATGTATACGTGCGTTACAGCGCGGCGGGTTTCATGTGTGTGTGGGGGGGGGGGGGGGGAAGGGGGAGTAACTTTTTGAGTTCTTTGTGTTTCTCTTAGTTTCGGCGACTGGCACTGTTCTCTCCTACGCCAGGATAGCTGCATACCAACAATGTTGCAATCTACGCAAGTAAGCACACGAATTTCTTTAATTTTTATTTTTCCTTTTACTCCGTTTCTCTTGATGTGAAATATAATCAGCGTTGCCATCTGTTTAAAAATATCATTTAGTAAGGTTTTTCTTCCTGTGGTAGAACACGCAATTATTGTGTGTAGTGTACAAACAAAACAATATCTGTTTTCCAGAAAGGGGTTGCTCAATGTTGCCAGATTTAAAAATTAAAATATTTGGAGAGATAGCTACAATCGAGGCTCACGGAATACTCTACAGGCCTGGAGGTAGCGAGAATGGCCTCACACTGTGGGGCTCACTGAGGCGTTGATTCCATAGCAAGCAATAGGAAACAAGCAGATATTGTCGTTTCTTTTTTCCCTTCCTGAGATATAGGAAAATAGTTGGAAAGCTATTTTGTGTTAGGACACAACCTCTGGAAAACACTTTAGCATTGGGAGAGACTTCAATTTGCGTCACTTTTCTTTTAAAGAGGATGCATGAAAATGTTAATTTGTGTACTACTGATAACTGAAAACTCAACAAAATAGATTTCATCATTTATAGTTTGAGAATGTTTGTTCATGTCCCCCCCCCCTTCCCCCCATACATACACAAAATAAGAATCAGAGAAATCCACAGAAGGATTCTGAATGTTATAGATTTTTCTTCAGTGCAGAGTTCGAGTGTTGGAATGCCAAATTTTGTATCGGAATTCCGAAATATCACATTCCGGATTGCAAAGGGTTCTGAATTCCAGGATTGATTTCGGACTATCGACCCCCCCCCCCCCCAATCCCCTTCACAAGTCAGGATGTTGATAAATAACACCGACAAAACCGCCTCACGAGATTTCTGACATGAAAATAAGAAATAAGTAGGGGTGTTTGGAATTCCGAAATGGAAATTAGAATTCCGAAAGTAGGAATTTCGGAATGTCAGACTTTCGGAATTCCGGAATGTCAGATTGAATTTTATTTATGGCCTTTTGATCATCTAACGGTAAGGCTGGGTGAAATGTCGGAATTGACTTCGCACTTCCGAACACCCCTGCCATCTAGGGTGCATAAATGTGCGGGTGTTTCGGCGCTATAGGCTGTCGAACGCGTGGGAAAATTAACTTCAGAGCTTGATATTTCCAATACCATTAACAGTAGAACTGAGGCGGCACGGCCCCCGTCATTTTTCCTCTCTAAAGAAGATGGATAGAGAAGTTTCTGTGAGAGAGTAGGTGCTGTTTTCACTGTATTACGTTCTTTTCTTTAGAGAGACAGGCAGACATACATACAGACAGAGAGAGAGAGAGAGAGAGTAAGGGAGACAGATTTAATTATTAATGATGCTGAGTGTTCGCGCACACTGGTGATTAAAACATTGAGATAGAAAAGAATCACTTGATTAAAAAATCACTAAAATTGTTAGCTTCCGCACTCTATGTTTGAAAACAAAATATAAATTTCTTATTCCAATATATCACTTCCAGCTTTCTGCATTTTGTCTGTTTACTTTCTGGTCTATTTTACTTCAAATATGAACACATTAACAATGAATTATTACATACTCTTGTTGCAAAACACACTACTTATAGATAAATTACTTCTTACTTTGTAATTATGTGTAACTACTTCTTTCTGGGGGGCACTTAAGGTATTTAGTTGCTAGTGCGCGCGGAGAGGTTTAAACAAATGTGTTGTATTTCTGCAAGCGATAATTCCACCATATCTGAAATAGAGGACGTTTCATTTTTATCGCGGTGATTTTAAAATTGCGAGTGCGATCGGTCATATAGAAGAAGTAGGGTCTATGTCCTTCATTTTCGCAATTAACTTTTTGCATACTTTTAAAAACATATTTCTATTGCAACTACTGTTTGTTCATGAATTGTCTTAGCATTAATTTTTTTAAGGGGTGCAACTACATCCTTATTATTTGACAACAACGATGGCTAGTGTTTACATTGTAGTTGCTTCTTTCACTTTGTCAGTAAGTCCTGAACACTACCGTCGTTATATGCTACCGTTTTCCTATATTTTGTCCAAATCCAAATTTACGTATTTTTCATGTTCTTAGAGCGAGCTAAGTTTCTCACTTAAGAACTTAATATGAGAATCTAACAAGATTTCCGTTCTTTCAGGTTCGAAGTTCAATGACCTGGAATTGTCTCAAGTAATCAGAATGAGGGAGTGATAAGACAGCAGAATTTCTTATGCGCATTTATGTGCTTCTGGATTATTAAAAAAAGAGTAAACCAAACTAATGTGTCGTATACCTCAGACCCTTTGGAAAGATAAATTAACGTGCTCTTAAAAACACTTATTATGCAATTGATAGTTCTCATATGTATCTTGTTGTTACCGCCCATAACCTCATTTTATCTTATATTTTATCATACGTATCTTTAGAATTCTGCTCTAATAACAGATGCTTGAACTAGTTTATCCTCAACAGTGAGTGTTTCTATGCTACGCTCGAAAGTTCTTAAAGGACTAATTAACACCACCTACCACCTATTAAGAAACAAGTATTTTATAGAAACAATCTAAATCTCCTATTTGGAACAATTGTGCTATTACGACTCACTGATGTAAAATTAAGAACACAACTCTGAATGAACTCACACTACTATAAAAAGTGACAGTCACAGACCCTTTTTCTTCTTTTAGTGAAAGCGGCAGTCATGAGCCCAGTTTGCCTACGTCACGCGAGGGTTTTTGGCTTTATATCCAGGCCTATTAGAGTATCCCGGGGGCCTCGCTACAGTCCGTTAAATTGAAGTAATATACTCCAGTAAATATCTTATATTCCTATACTCAGTTAAGCTGTATGTATAACGAGCTCTTGGAAAAAAACAGTCGATTAGTTAACGCAGTTGGTCAAAGTAAATTAGTTAAATATCACGCCAATCAAAACGTATAAGAAATGCGCTTGCACTGGATATCCAATGGAAAAGCCATGGACCATAATGCAATATTGTGGATACAGATATTTCAAATTAATAAAAATCTATATCATTCTTTTCGTAATGGAGTTTAGGGAATACATTTAATTTAGTCCATTTCTGGAATCGAGAAAAGGTAACTTTGTTAGGCAGCAAGCGTACTTTTAAACATTTCGAACGATATTGCAAATCAGTAAATAGGGGAAACATTTTATAATTTAAAATATTGGTACCAAAATAAAAGCACATTCTGCAGTAGTTTTAGATAAAACTATCGCGTGCTTGTGAACTTATTAGTGTTAAGAAATCAATGGTTGAGATTATTCATCATGTTTGCTAGCCGAAAATATATTTCGCTCGTACTCTGGAGCAAGGTCTATCTAAGTGCATCCAAGGACCATGCTCTGAAGATCCTAGCCTCGAATTTTAGGAAAGTATCCTTCTTACCTTTGACACAACATGAATTTCAGCACATTAACTGGAACGAAGACCAATCATCTCGTCACCATCTTTCTTCTTTTGTAACAGGCAATGTAAGTTTGCGGAACTAACGCAGTAAGCAGCGTTGTTAATTGGTGGGTAATTACCCGATTTTCGGAATTTTGGAGGTTAATGTAATGTTTTCACATGAAATTAAACTCAAGCATTAATTACTACGGCTAGAAAAAATAACGTTTTTCTTTTTCATAACTTAATATAAAACAGAATTAATCTATATGTTTAAAATAATTAAAATAACAATCAATAAACCTTGGGCGTACGTAGAGGGTGGGATCCGGACGTCCCCTTGCCAAATTCAGATTATTTTGTGAAATTTGTTTCATTTTTTTTAGAAAATTATATGAATGTTACGAAAATTTCACACCCAGACAGAACTCCTCGAAGGTGCGGGGACCTTCCCCCCAAACCAACTTCTGGGTAGGACTACGTACCATTGTATCTATCTCGAATAAAGAAAAACAGCTTTCAGACAAGGCTGATTATACTTCAATAACACAAAACGAAACTAAAGCCTAACAATTTCGGAAGTATATATAATTGTCTATGTTTAGTTGTATAGTGAAGTCTGAAGAAGGAATTGGTATACTTCCGAAACTGTTACGCTTTAATTTCTTTTTGTGTTATTAACGTATAATTAGCCTTGTCAAAAAAGTTGGTTTTCTTGTCCAGTCGCCCAGCCATTTCTACTGGACCGATTTTCATTATTTAAAATATGTTGGTATTTAGTATTTACGACTAGCTTTGTTATCAAATATCGCATCCCCCTTTCGGTTGCAAAATAAAGGGAAGGATTGGTTTTATCATCTGTGTTCTCTTTTCTCAAGAGTTGTTGTCTCCCGTTCTCACATGGCGGCACTTTGTCATTTTATGGGTCGAAGAAAGTCCCAAATTGTCCTTCCCTTATTTTAGAAAAGAATGTTTAGCACCCAGCCGTGGATTTTATTTACTGGGGGAAGCATTACGTGAGTAAGACATTAAGTAATATATTTTTTATTATTTTATTTTTTCTAATTGCCCGAAAAATACCCGATCTTTATTCTTACATGGGAATGTTTGCAATAATTATAGTTTATATGAATTTGTTTTTTCCTTAGTGTGTTTAAATAGGAATTGCAAGCTTCTGAATTCAATTTCTATTAGTGTCAGATATTTTTCAAGGCGTCCAATTAATATTATAATACTATTCAAGAATTGGTTTCAATAAAAAAAAATGCTAGGAATCAAAATGTTGTCTAAAAATTTCGTCAACATTTTCACTTTCAGAACTGTTTCAAATAACTATCACAGTCAAATTGAATATCAAAATCTGCTTGATATTTCTGGTCGGCTTCACAAGGTAACTCGAAATATACGTTCTTCCTCCCATTCACATAAAAATATATTTAATTTTCCAAGCAGCGCAAATAGTATGCACGTAAATCTTTGAGTCCCAATCTTAGAACAATATCTTCAAGTAATGCAATTCACTGCTAAATCACAATTGCTTCACCTACACCTTCAGTTCAAAAGCTACCTTTGGACAGAACATCCATCATCATCATCATCATCATTTTTAATAATTTAGCAACCTTTCCCCAATCTGCATTAAGAAACTGTAGGTAAGGAAGTTCCACTTCCGTTGCTGGCCAACACTAATAACTATTAGTCTATTTCCAAATGGAACAAGTCACTGTAGTTTCGTGATAAAGTAATCGTTTCACATTGTGGAACACAAAAAATAATTTAAACAAGTGCCATCACAGAAAATAATGCATTTTTTCAACAAAAAGTATATTTTATGTGAATTCTTCCGTTGCCTTAGCGTCTCAAATTAAACAGTCGTGACTTCGATTCCTAAAATCAACAAGAAATTTTAGTTATGACTTTCAGTCTACAAGAAAATATAATCTAAATTATTACGAATCGAAAATTGCATTAAAACCACTTGCTACTCTCCTCTACGTTATTCCATCTTCAGTTCAGTCGTGATTAACTTTAATCAGAATTGTTAAGAGAGGAAATTCACCTACAATTATTTTAATATGGCAAAAGGGCGATCTCAAATTCAAATTCTGCCAGGGACATGGATGTTTGTAATTCTCAATAATATATACGATATACAACGTAAGGAAATCAAAGTTTAACTTCCGAAAAATATCAACTACGAATTTCACAACAGCAAAAAACTCGCTCTCTAACTTTCAAACGAATGTAGGCAAAACGATAATACTACGTCATTAGTTCGCGATATTTATATAATCTCAAAATTTCTACGGGCAACGAACTTTGTGCATATACATAATTCTATCTGTTCCTTGCAGGTGCAAAATTTCTCATGTCCATCAGAAAACGAATGAGCAATAAACAGAGGGCGCTGTGTTTTCAATTCAGGTTCCAATAATCTTAATTTATCTTCTTTAGATGTATCAAACAGACAGTTCAGACAAAAAAATCTTCAAAGCAAACAATTTTCTGCAGTACCGAAAGAAAATAGCTTGGGTCAATATCTATTCTAAAAGAATTCTTAAAGTTAGCATTCACTTTTAGCCATATATTGTTAATCAAGATGAGGGAAACAGAGCATCCTAATTGAGGTTCACTCTTTCTGCAAACATGGAATTTTACAACCTTTTTATCATTATGTCAACGTATTGATGGCATATTTATGATACCTCCCCAACTAAGTGCTCATTTGTTGCAGTGGCCGCAATTTTTTTAAATTAGTTTCAAAGCATATGCGCTTACATTCTTTTCTTCTTAGACAACCTTCAATAAAAGTGACTAATAAAGATCTCTAAGACTCTTCTGCTTTATTCCAACATTCAATACAAGTTCTTGTCGAAACGAGTGTTTTCAAAAGAAAAATAAATACGTCCTTTCCTGTCTCCATTATGTTTTATTGCACGTCTGGCAAAAAGGGATTGAGTACAAAGAAAATATAAATAATAGTTCTTTCACCGGTGCCTTTGCCAGCTGCAAAAGAAAAATTTCCAGATATTCTCCAATAACTAAAATTCTGTTCGCTACAGGAAATAACGCGCAGAATCTTAGCCAATTACATTTTCTCAAGCTCCAGTTAAAGAAGCGTTTCCATTGGTTGATGCTAATGTCATTATAATCCACAGAAGAACTTCTTTTGTAGCCACTATTAGTTTCAGAGAAGCAGCCAGATGCTAACTATGTTTCAGTTGTGCAAAGAATCGTACAGTATCTATACCATAACTGTGTTTAACTTAAATGACGAATATCAGAAAATATTGTCTGATACACTGTAAAAAAATAAGAAATTTAAAAAAATTAAATTAAAGTTATAATATAGCGTTCTACGGTTTCGCGACCAATATGGGTGACGGCGGTTTCATACCGAGTTTCGCGGATACGTACAGCGAGCGACAACATGGCGGTAAATATCAGAAATCTTCGATTTATTCAATAATTAATGAAATTTAAATATTTTCCCTCCCCCTGGTTCAAATGTAACGAAAATTACACCATAGGTCAAAAACCTTCTCTATAACATATGCTCGAACTCACAACCTCATATCCCTCACCAATTTCGAGTAAACATGAGAATCCTTTATTGGCTTCTCTCTTCTACTCCGCCTTGGCTTTCCACTAGTAATTCCGACATGAACGGTTGAAGCCACAGCATAATCGTTTTTGTTAATAATTTACAATCCGTATTTAATAGAGAAATTAAACGAAAATTATATATTTTACTAGAGGATCTTTTTTTAGCAGTAAGATCACAATTGCAGCTGCAAAATCCATAAAATTCCACCTTGCCTGTAGAAATTAATTGAATAAGGTTGTTAACATGGGTATCAAAATGTTACTAAATTTATTATAAAAGCGGAGGCCCAAGCTATGCAATCCCTGGGAAGCATCCACCTTCATAAATCCCAACCCCTTGGAAATTTCTTGTTCTGTAGACGTTTGTGCTAACATCTTATATTGATCACCTGTTAATTGAGGGCACTTCATGTGCGGTATCATATAGTAATTCCCTTGGATCGGTTGACGTTTATGGAATTCTTTATAGTGATCTCGAATGGCAGAATACATTTTTTTCGGTTACGGTACAACCATTCTTTTCCCTAAAAGAATTTATCATTTGTCGATTGGCATTTTTTCTCTCATTGATTGTGTGTGCATAAGTAGGGATTTCGAGAATCCTCATATGTTTAAGTTCGGTTTTTATAGAAATACCACTATATAGTTCTGTATGAATTCTCCTAATATTGCTTTGAATGTTCTTTTAATGTAGTAAGTATTGTACATCTCGCTTTTCTAATTCACTATATTGCCCTAATAATCCATAATAATGTGGTTGAGCTAAGCGTAGCTGTTCATTTTGTTGTTTGCAAAATTATATTGTCTCAAATTTCCCCTATTTTTAAACTGCAACCACCAAAGTTGAATGTTTCGTAGTATACCGAGATTGCCTAGTATAATAATTACACATATTATAAATTAAAATTTCATAATACTATTCGCTCATTAAAGCGCCACACCGGCGATACATGAAAATGCGTTTCAGTATCATTGCGCAATTTCACAAACAAAAAATTATTGTCCGAAAACGAAAGTCACTATATATGGACACTGAATCTGTTTTCGTAATAGAGACGTGATAAAAATGACGTCAATCCGTGACGCCCCCTGGGAGTAATAATAAGTGGCTCCTATGTCTGCAGGATTTTGAGCTTCCCACACATCAATTAATTGAAAATCTCGTACCAGTTTACGCAAGGTTGATTGTGGGAGAGAAACTTCCCCAAGACTAAGGGACGGATCACTAATTACCATACCGGTGTAATTACTTTAACCATCTGCTAAAGGTAAGTCTTCCTTTTCTACCTAAATCACTAACGTTGATTGTTGATTCTGCAACATCTCAATAAGGCCACTATCACACTCTTTGTTCCTTTCCGAATTTGTTTCATTCGCTCGCTCCTTACCATCAATCGAAACAGTATCTGACACAGTGTATAACTGTTTGTTCAAACCGGTCTGAGCTGGTTGCTCACACTCACTATTTGTCGTATCTAACAGCTGACGCGTATGAAGGTTACGTTGCACGGTATCCCCGTCCAGACTGGAATCAGGGTTGCCACTAGTCTCGATGTTCCTGTTGTTCACTAGATTATGAAGCACTCAAATGAGGATTGAATTGAATTGAATCGAATAAACCTTTATTGTAGGGCGAAGTTCAGCATACGCTACTCTTCCACAGGATACTGATACTGCTCTTCATTAAATTGGGGAACTTCTAAGGAAACTTCCGAGGTATTCTCTGTTTGACGAGGTTAAAGAGGCGTTCCTACGTCACTAGTGTAGCATTTCCTTGTATGAAAGTTTGAATTTTGAAGTTTTTGATCGTCAAAAAAATTGGAGTGTTTCGTACTAATTGTGAAAAATACACTAGAAGTTTCCCAGTATAAACGGGAAATGGAAAAAGGTGCTCTGGATATTTAATTTGTATCACTCGTGTCACCTTATCATAAGAGTTGAACGTTTGTTTGATCAAATCGTCACTCAATTCCAATGGGACCGCCCAAACTGATAACGCTGTCGTTTGTTGTTTCTCTATTGATACTGGTAATGTAAATCTTTCAAACTCTGAAGAAAACATTAACTTGCCTTGACACCGTTCCAATGTCCTTTGTGCAGTTTGCGCATTCAACCCACGGACAAACACTTGCCGATAATAGTAATCTGGTTCGATTGACTGTATATCATGTACTGCTAATCCAAAATCGTGTCTAATTGCTTCGTGTAAGTTTTCAAGTTATAATGTAACTGTCAAATTGTGGAGATCAATTTTAAGCGTATTTTGTCTTGAAATGTTCCTTGATTCGTTATTAGCCATATTATCTATTAAATAGTAGTGAAGAAACTCTAAAGCATTTCACACGAAGCTCACACCCGCTGCCAAACTATCCACTCACCACCACAACGGGGCACGAGCTATTCCCAACCTCGCGCCTCAAACGCCAGGTGGGAACTCCGCTTGGTATCTTTTCTACCAGACCACAACGGTTGTTGGTGGACTTCTATTTATATAGGAAAACTTTTAGAATTTAAAATTTATAACATCATAACATATTATTGTACTAGAAGACCATGCACGGTTTATAACATTAATCAATATCACATTAAAGCGTTTCTTCGAATGCTACATCAATAACTAGAGTAACGACTACATTTTCAGCATCGGCTATGTTTACTAAGATTCTTGTGTGTTCCAGTAAACAAACTAAATTTGTTCCAACCAATTTATTTTTATGTTACTATTCCTTTGTGCCAAGCATATGAAATATTCAGAAATTAGCAAGATTTCATCCACAAAAATAGTCCAGAATTAATAACCGATGATCTAAATTCTGTAATTGACAAGCGATTGTGTTCCATTTATCTTAATGTAACTTTAAGTTTCAAGCTTGGCTTTTTATATATATAATTACAAGGAAACTGTTCAGTGAGGAAGTTTCGAATTACATTTATGGCCTTTAGGCATATGATACTCAGGACGGGATGGGGGGGGGGAAGGATTCGGGAAGGTGGTGGCCAGGGCCTATGTTAGAGGTGTCATCCCGGCATTAGCCTGGGTGACGGAGGAGAAACTCTGAAAAAACTCACTTGGAATGCTCGGCCGCTGACCTACGGCGGCTCGGTCACAGTGAGGAAATGTGTGGCGCCGTAGCGATATAGGTAGCGTGTCAGACTCCCAAATGCTGGGACCTCAGTTCTATTCCTGCTCGGGATTGTTACACTTTTTGCAGTGCTTGCAATGTAATTCGTTTAAACAATTTTAAGAGTAAATAAATTTTTGTTTGGACCTATTCTAACAATTTGTTTGGCAACTACGAACAAAGATTTTTTTCTGTGCATGGGCGGCAGTACAGGTTAACTTCATACCTCGTCCTGTAATTGCTTTCATCCTAACTCTCATCGGACCTACTTATTCTATCCCATTAATTTTATTTATTCAACGTGTATTTGTGCAAAACAAAGATTTGTCGTAGCATAAAGCAATCCGATTGTGCCGTGTGTCCAAGGACATTTTTTTTTAAGTTGCTGTGTCCTTTAAGTGCAGTTCAACTAGCCTTTCTTTCTGTTTCTCCCTAATAGCAAAATCCGATTAAATGTTATCAGAAGGATAGTCTTATGTACCTTGGGTGAACAGACCACTCTTTCTTACTCTGGACAACATCGTTTATCGAGATCCATTGTGTTTTTCTTCACGAACTGGAAAAATTGATGACACGGGAAGGAAAATATGGTTTGTGACGTGTCACATCATGTTTTTAACGAATATAGAAATAAGAAAAGAAATCCAAAGAAAGTGTTGTCCTGTACAAAAACATTATTCATCACCCATGCGCTCAAGAACGTTAAACTTTTGTTTTCAGACAGTTCAGAGAGATTAGATTTGGACTTAACAGTAATTGAAAGTCCGCGTTACACTTACTTTGAACTAAAAAAATTGTTCAGCAATATTGGCCATCGAGTCGGAGTAGTTCTGGACAGCTGTAGCGTGCTGTCCTTTTAAATCTACAGGTTCTGGAGTTGAATCTTGGAGTTTCTTGTCATCCCGATTCAGGCCTTGTATGTATTTTGATGGATAAGTGGGTTTCGCTTGTCGCCTAATCAAAACATCCCTGGTATAATTTCCGGTGTGTACATATTGGACGTACTACTGGGGAATCTACTTTAAAAACTATGTTTCCGATGGGTGATGATGACATACACCATCGATTCACCTTACCTAGAGACCTAGTCGAAAACCTGCCTCCGGGCAGAACGCAACCATCATAAATTAATTCCAAGAATATCCAACAGTGCTTATATAATCAGTAGTAACAGACTGCCAAGGATGCCTAAAGGACAGTAATTCAAATTTAAGATTAAAATATTGCCGGTAGCTCTTGCTATCTGTGCGAAGGACAAATGATAACACTGGCTTCTAAACTTTACAAGATTGGGCAACCATGATGAGAAAAAAATGTAGAAAAATACTTGTCACTTATTCTATCATCTTTAATACTGAAACCTTTCAACTTCTTATCCAACTTATGTTATTTTGGTATTGATGAATTTGCATATAGTGTAAAATTTCTCCCCATTTCTCTCCTATCAACTTATAAGCAATGCATTGAAACTTCCCTTTTCTTTATACTTCTATTCCACACCACGTCCCATTTTTTCTTTTTTGTGTTTGCACATAAATATAATTAATATTTGATTTTTAATGCTTTTGTTCTTTTCTTTTCTTTTTTTTTAAAAAAAAAGACAAAAATGAGGAGAAATGTGTGATGGGCGGATGGGCGGGAAAAATCAATTGAGCACGGGTGATAATTCCTGTTGCCATGGGAATTCTAACGCAGTATTTGTGCTTTGATCAGTTCATTGCTTTTCTCGCGGCGCGCTGTTTGATACGAATGAAATATTTAATTGAACATGGGTCTGTGTGCGAACTAAGGGCGGAAAACGAAGAGAGGGAGAGAAGCAAGGAAGGGTATCAGGGAGGGGGGAAATACCCACCCCATAGAGGAGGAAAGCTTTTCATACATCACGTGTGCACAGCCACTTTAGAAGCCTCATTTAAGCTGTTCCCTCCTGTTGACATGGCATGGCAGCTTATGTGGTTTTGCAATAACTCTGGGAATTTACTGTCATCCGTTTGAGAATATCGAGTATGTATATGAATTATTATAATTATTTCTTTTCAAATGTCGACAGATCTTGTCTAGGTACCATTAAAGTGGCGTTCGTAGTTCTATTGTTAAAAACAACTAATTGTTCTTGCAATTTAATTCTATTTTTTAATAT